>PVKU01008597.1:0-71786 GCA_004027475.1 Anoura caudifer | reverse complement strand
ATTTATATACATATGCAATTTATAAATATAATTTATAATTATATAATTTATAAGGAACTTTATTTCAATATTATTAATATAGTTAAGTTATATATAAATTTGAATATATTCTGTTCATGTATATTTGAGGAATATATGTGAATATTTAAGCTGCATTACTATAACCAACTTTGCTAATTTATTCATCTGAATTTCTTCTGTGTCTAGGCAGCATGAAAAATTTAAAAATGTAGGCAACAAATCACTCTATTCATAATTTGCACTGATTATCTTATATAATTATCTAAAGTAGTTATACACAATGTGTACATGGGATCATATGCAAGAATATGGGAGAAACAAAAGTATTCAACTATTGAAAATTATCATGATTTTCTGTCACAGACTCTTGTCCTATCCCCTTCCTCAAGTCTATTTTCTTTCTGAATTTTAACTATTGCGCAATTATGAACATGCGCTCCTGTGAGGAGGGTGGACATGCAGTTTTACATGCCTGGAATTCATCAGCATCAGGATTAATTTGCTGGTCCCAATGTTGACCAGTATGGTGATTGTGGGGTTAGAGTTCTGGACAATATCACAAAGTCATTTTTATCATCAAAGAAGGACTAGCTTGAAGAATGGGTACAGGTTAAGTCAATCATTTTTATACACTAACATTTAATGTCATTATGGGAAACTTGGAAGCTACAATTAGAGTATATTTTGGATCCTTTAAGAAATTTTTCTAGCTCAGCAGATTATAAATACTACTAAGTGTCCTTCATACATAGTATCAGCATGAATCCATGTTTAGGATCGGACCCTAAATCTCAGATTTAAGTAGACATGAAAAAAGAGACTTTTGGCCCTGGCTGGGTGACATTTCCCTGTACACCAAAAGATTGTGGGTTCAATTCCTGGTCATGGCACATACCTAGGCTGTGGTTTCAATCCCCAGTTGGGACACATATGGGAGGCAACTGATCGATGTCTCTCTCTCAAATCAATGTTTCTCCTTCATCTCTCTCTCAAATCAATAAAGCATATCTTTGGGTGATGATTTAAAAAGAAAGAGAGAGAGACCATTGGACGTTCACCACCACTGTACCATTAGCTTGGGGGTGTCTGAGGTCTGTGCTTCCTCTTCTATTATTCCTGTTTTCAGCACTAGAAACTCAAAGAAGGCAATGCTAACATTTGTCCCTAATTGTTAGGCAGTGTGCTAAAAAGTACAGATAAGTAAAAAAACCAAAAATGTTTTTGGGTTTTTTTGATGTTTGTTATATTTAAGTTATATGATAAAGGAAGCATTGTTCTTTAAAACTAATTTTATGCTGCCAAAAATCTCAACTCATCCTCACATTTAATCTCTAGAGACATATGGAAACAGTGTGAGTAATTGGTTAAGACTTAAAGAGTGAGACAGAAATTAATGATGAAGTGAATATTAGTGTATGGGATAATGTCAGTGAAGTAGTGACCATAAGCACTGAGTTGTGGCTGATGAGTCTCTGATTAGATATATAGTTAAGGGATGACAGAAGTATATAGTAGAGATGGGGTAAGGATGTGTGCTGCATGAATCATTCACCAAAATAATGTTATCTTAATAACTGGTTTGCGGTTTTAAAAAATCAATGTGAATATCAAAGTGTTATATGCATGATAATGACCATATCAAATGCATAAGTAAAGCACAGTGGTCAATGTGGTGAATGATTAAAGAATGGCCTATTTTGAGCAAAGTACCATGTACCTATGAGGCTAACGGTCAAAAAGTTTATCCTTTAAAACAGAATTTAGGAAATATGTAAATTTCCCATGCACTACTTCCTACTCTCTTGTTTGCGGCATGTGCATTCAGGCCACATATACATTAGTTTAACATAACTTTAGTTTAACGTAACTTACTATTTGCCATAGTTTAAAGGAAATTATAGAGTAATGTGCTTCCATTATGATAATAATAAATTCTTATTAGCAACACTGTATAAGGTTAAACTAACTAATTAAAAAAACATTTCTGGCTTCAAAAATTAATCATCTAGAACTTATTTAGCCTAAGTACAAAGCACTATTACCTTGTTATTTTTGTTACTACAACATTTGGAATTGGGTCAGTTTTGACCAATAAATATTAGAAAATCATTCTAAATAAAGAGTAGGCTAAGCCCTAAAATGTCTAAGAGAAAGAAAGATCAGTTTAAGAATATATCTACAATACCATTACAGCCATGGGAAATGCAAAGCTAAGAAGGATTAAGTAATATTTGACTTACATTTTATCAATAGATTTAAAAAAGAGGATAATGAAGCATTATCAATGAAAATGAGGTAGCCATGCTTCTTTACAGTTTATTTGTTCTATTCTGAATCATATTTGTACTCTCATTATTATTATATGATATTCATAAATCATATTCACAAAACATAAGTGTACTAATGAATACATATGTGTATCCCATCCCCTATCAATATATAGCATTATTCTACCACCTCATAAAGATTAGTCATGCCTTTCCAGGACAATCTCAATATACCACCTCCACACCACTCCTTTCCACAGTGTGCCATTTTCAACTACAGAATAGATTCGTTTGTTCTAGAATCTTTAACAGTTTTATTGTTATAAATTATATACAATAAACTGCATATCTTAAAGGACACACTTGAAAATTTTTGTAGTATGTATACTGTCATATAACCACCACTAAATTCAACATAATGAATATATCCATCACCACCAAAAGCTTCCTCAGGTTCCTTTGAATCTCTTTCACATTATTCCCAGGCAACAATGGAATGGCATTCATAACATCATTGTACATTAGTTTACATATCCTAGAATTTTACATAAATGGGGGAATCATACAGTGTGTGCTATTTTCTTTTGCTTATTTCACTTAAAATAATTATTTAGAGATTCATGCATGTTATAGCCTGTATCAATAGTGCATTCTTTTTACTTCTGAATAGTATTCCATGGTACGTAAATACCATAGTTTATTTACCTATTCAGCTGTTGGCAGACCAGGGTGACAGCCTCAGATGAGGCTCCATCCCCTTCCCCACAGCAGAGAAAACTCATGGAGCCTGAGCCCTCCATCAGCCCCATGGTCCTGCCCAAGCATCAGCACTAGAAGGTTCCACACAGGGAAGGCCTGATCCAATGCCCAAAGAAAACCCCAGGGATCCTGGCGCCTGCCATTAACCCTGGGAGACTCCAGGCACACAAAGGTGGCTGTGAGTGATACGCCTGACTTCTGTGGCTTGTGCCTCCAGTATGTGAGGAGGATATCTGACCAGTTGTCCTCAGGCCACAGTCCTCCCATCCCCCATAATTGAGGAAGCACTAGGGAGCCTGTCCCCTGCCTTCAGCTTTGGGAGACCCTGGCAGGAGGCAGGGGTAGTTGGCTTGAACTAGCACACCCGACTTACTTGGATGGGACCTCCAAGAGTTGAGGAGGATTTTCACCAAGGTGTCTGCCTCAAGTCAGGCACTGCCAGGAGTCATTGAATGCCCCTCTTTGGGTAAAACCTCTCTACAGAGTCTGGCCCTTGATGTCAGCCGTGGGAGACCCTTGACATGTCAATAAGGCCCATATGCCCTCACATTTCAGCTTTGGTGGTGGCAGATGTGTGTATGGAAACGTGTGCATAAAAGCTTTGGTGTAAGCTAGACAATTCAGGTTAGCAGAGGGAAGAGTTCCAGGGTGACTTTGAGTTTAGTTCAGAACCTCCAGAAACTACTGAAGAAATTCCTCATTCAGGATAAAGGGAACCCCAGAGATCACACCTCCTTCCATAAGCTCTGGTGACCCCACAGCAGATCTTTCAGGGTAAGATTTCCTCACTTTGTCCTCAGCAGTCACAGGGAGAGGAGGATCCAATTAGAAGGATGTGACTTTGGCCCTTTTAGATGTCAAAGTGACCACTGAGAGGGGTACACAGAGTCAGGCTCTTCCTCTGTGGGAAGTCCTGGAGAGATCTGCTATTCTTGAGTCTATTCCCTCCACCCCCACACATTCCAGAGTATTAGGTGGAGAAATCCTTGGTCTGATTGCTACAATCCTCAACTCTGAAGAAGGAAGGATATCAGGCAGTCAAGGGAAGGAGCCACAAAAGCAAACTAAGGATTGAGGGAATGACTCATCACAGAACAAAAAGTATTTCACAGAGCCCTACCTGTGATACTATTCCTGGGGGCAGGGGGCGCATGGGGAAGATCTGTAAAACTAAGGCCTTCCCAAACTCCTCTGCAGACTTTCGTGAATATGAGGGCCTTGCTACAAGGAGATTAAGTCTAAGGTCAGCTGAGGGGACAGCCCAAGGCTGTGCAAAAAAAAAAAAAAAAGGTGAGGACTCTGAGTGAGGAGTGAGAACTCTGATTATCCCAGGATGCAGACAGTCCTACGGAGCTCTGCTATTGCTGTCATCCCCATGGTATACCCCTGGTAGTGTGCTTAGGTAAGATTCCCCCTTCAGCTCCTCACCCATAATGTCATGGAGGTGAGAGCATTAGAATAAGGAGTCAGCATCAAAGCAATTCAGTAGAGAAAGCACCTCAAATCCTGCCAGAAGTGCAGGTAATCGCTCTGAATGTAAACGGAAAGAAACATCTGCTACTCAAGAACAGAGTAGGCTCCACAGGGCCTGGACTTGTCAGACCTTGTATCAGCTCCAGTAAGAGCCAGGTAGGGCTGAAAAGCTGCAGCCTAAGGCAAACTCTAGTTACCCTCACAGACTCCTCAGAATAAAGGTAGCTTGGAGAGGAGGAGTGGAGCCTCGTGAGTTCCTAGAACAGTGTCCTCAAATCAACCTGCAGAGATAACATTAGATAAGGACCCAGGTTGTATCCCCCTGCTAAAGGCATCACACTATTTTATCCTCTTTCCTCCAGGTCACCTTTCTCACACTCCTGCTTGCTAAACCTGACCAGAGTCATAATGCCTCAAGGACAGAAAAGTAAGCTTTGTACCTGTGAGAAATGCCACAAAGCCCGAGAGCAGTCCAGGGATCTGGTGGGTGCCCAGATCACTGTACCAGGGGAAGAAGAGAGACCTTCTTCCTAATCTCCTGATTTCAATGATGATTCTGAGTTCACCTGCAACTGAAACACCCAGCAATCCTCAAGTGCCTGGGACAGTCTGCTCCATCACCACAACTGCTGAGGTCATTTCAAACACAATATTTAATGAAGGTGCCAACAATCAAGTGGAGGAAATGCCAAGGATTTTGCTGAACTGCACCACAGAAACCCTCTAGATGAAGAGGTGGTTGTGTTGGTGCACTACCTGCTGTATAAGTATCAAAGGAAAGAGCCCATTACCAAGGTATATATGCTGAGGAATGCAGCTCAAGTGTACAAGCATCATTTCCATGAGATCCTCGGGAGAGCTTCTGAGCACTTGGAGCTGGTTTTTGTCCTTGACATCAAGGAAGTGTATTCCAACAAGAATACCTATATCCTCATCGACAAACTGCAGCTAAGCTGTGATTCAAGAGAACATAGAGGTGTGCCCAAGACTGGTTTCCTGATGACTGTCCTCGGCATGATCTTTATGAAGGGCAACTGTGCCCCTGAAGAGGAAGTCTGGAAAGTGGTGAATCTAATCGGGCTGCATGTTGAGAAGAAATACTTCATCTTTGGGGAACCCAAGAAGATCGTCACAGATGATTTGGTGAAAGAAAATTACCTGGAATACTGCCAGGTGTCTGGCAGTGATCCTCCACACTATGAGTTCCTCCTGTGAGGCCCAAGAGCCCATGCTGAAACCAGCAAGATGAAAGTCCTGGAGTTTTTGGCCAAGATTCATGATACCATCCCCAGTGAGTTCCCACACTATTACAAAGGAGAGATGAGGAAGAGAGAGCCCTAGCCAGAGCTGTATCCAGGGCTCATATTTCTTCCTTGGCCAGGGCATGCTCCAAGGTCATGACCAGCAGCTTATGCCCCAAGTAAATGCTGAGGAAGATTATTTACTATGTGCTTGAAGAGAACAGCTAATGTTCTCATTAGTGGAAGGTTGGGGTTGAGCTAGAGATAAGAGTTTATGACATGTTTGTGTTTCTGTTCTATGTAGTAACTTGGATATTTGTGTAAATGTTGCTCCTTTTAATACAAGGTTTAACTAACTTCAGATTCTGAGTTAGTGACTGATATATAAGTCAAACATGTATTGATGTTTATGAGGTTTAAAAGTATGAGTTTTACTATTTTGGTATGTTGACTATAATTAAAGATAAATTTAACAAAATGAAAAATTATTAAATCCATTTCTCATTTGGGAAAAGATATTATGATTTAGAATTTCCTCAGTAGCTCATGCATCTAATAATTAGCCTAATAAAATTACATTTTAGAACTACAAAAAATTGCTATTTTCTAGAACAAATGGGGAAATTTTCTCTACTTCATTATTTGGAACAAAATCATAGTAGCGTATTGCTTGGGCATTTCCTTGGAAATGTGAAAGAACTTAGTAGTAAAATATTTGGGATTAAGGTTACAGAAGTAAACTAATAGATGATAATTGTTTGTATTCTCTTATCTCTTTAAATTTGTTGTTCTGTGAAATTAAGAGATATATTCTTAGATGTGCTTAGATTATTAAAAATGTAGAATTAATTGCACTATAATAAATTAGATCTCTTGCATATTTGCTCACTTATTTCTCAAACATTCTTTGAGCCTCTGCTCTTTTGGAGGCTCCTTGCTACTTCTGGAGATATAAAAAAAGCCACTGTATCCATACAATGGTCAAGTCTAGGAGTAACTCTTAAGTCAGAAAGATGGTGAGATATACCCTAAGAGCTAAGGACAAATACAAAGGAGAGAAGTCATGGAGGACCTCTATGTGAGCAGTCATGTGTAAATATCCTGAGGCAAGAGTGTTTGGGGCCTTGGGAAATGGCACGTCTTTTGGTGTGAGTCAATTTTATGTTAACGTGGGTGGAGGGTTAGATGGAGAGGCTGTGGGTGGGGATGGCAGTAGCCAGAACCTCAGAAGTTGTGCCCAGGGTTGAGACACAAAACCTGAGAAAGTGCTTCCAATAGTCACTTTAAGATAAAAAATTAACCAGGGAGAAACTTCCACCTGAGGCAGGAATGGGATGTGTCCTCTACCTTTGTCCTAGTGAAGGTGAACACAGTCTGCAAAGTAGGTATTTTGTATACATTATTGCCATGGGATCTTTGAGAAATAAGGGTTATGATGTGTTAACGTTTGATGCTCAAAAGCCGCTGTGTTTGCACGCTTTACCTTAGGCTGAAAATGACAGAGATCATGATTTATAGGGCATTTGTTTGAGTATAAATTGATAAACTGAAAGTGAGAAATGGATGGTTTGATAAGAGTGAGCAAGTTAGTCCTTGACTCCTTTTACAGGATCCTTGTATACATCCATTCAGAAGTTTCTTTCAATTGCTTATAAACAATCCCCAACATTTTCCTCAGCATGTTACTTAACGTTCTTGGTAAGAAGCATTATCACTGAGTTGGTGTGTTACATCCTACATGGCTATATATTGTCTGACATCTCCAAGATAAAAATAAATATAAAAAATTCCAAGATGTGAAATGGGTGATTTTTGAGGTCAGAATTGAATAATGATAATGCTAATTATCAAAGACTAAATGCATACCAGTCACTGGACCAGGTGCCTCATACAAATTATTTTCATTCTAGCAGTCCAACTTCACAAGGTACACATGAACCAGGGAGCAAGATGATCATATCAAGTCCAGTTCAGAAGAAGAACCTGAGGCACACATAGCTTTGAATTTTCATGAGTTCAAATAGCTCCTAAGAGACAACCTTGACAATAAAGACCTGGTCTAGTACTTCTAGAACTTATACTGCTCCACTCCTCCCTGCCTAAGGCCAACCTTGTGTCTTTTAATTCATTTCTCTTACTATTCCATGTTTCTCAGGCAGCAAGAAGAAAGAGCCTGTGGCCAAAGTATGCAGAGCAGGCCTAAAGGAATGTGAAAATGATAATCAAATGCAATTTGGGGGTCATCTGGGGCTTCATTTACCTAGGATCCTCCTGTCCCCAACCCAGGGTTCTTTGAGAGCTGACTCTTCCCTGTGCCCAGCCCAAGTGTCTAGTCCCAGCCCTTCCCCTAGACCCTCCCCAATGTGTGCCCCATGCAGACTGGAACCTGTCCTGCCAGCCAGCTCTTCTAGCATCCTCCTCTGCAGGCTACACCTGTTTGCTGTGGAATGCATAGCCCATAACCCCTGCCCTCTCAACGTAAAGCATCCCAGATCCGTGCAGATCCTGGCCTTCGCTGTGGGCCCCTCTGATAGCAGTAGGCCCTTCCACACAGTGACTCATTTCGGACAGTGAAGTTTAGACATCTCCTCATCACCACCCCTGGCTGCTTCTACCAAACTCTTAATGTTTGTTTTTGCCAAATCTGCTGATTGGTGGACTGATTTGGCAGGAAACCTGCAGAGCCTTGGTTTATAGACCAGACCTAGAAAGGACATTTTAAAATACCCATGATAATTGCAGTAGAATTTTATTTTATTTTTTTACTTTTATTTTTTCAAATACAGTTTACATTCAATAGTACTTTGTATTGGTTTCAGGTGTGCAGCATAGTGGTTAGACAATCCTATACTTTCCGAAACATTCCCACCGCATCTCTCCGGTCATCTTGGAATGATACATAGTTATTATATTATTGACTATCTTCCCTGCAGTAGAATTTTAATGGAGTGTCTTAATTGACTGAGAAGGCCACTAAATATACACCCTGATGAGTGTGCTTAACTAAGTGGCCAAGAACCAAAGCCTTGCTCCTAAGAGGCAGATGGGGAAGGCCCGAGGAATCCACTACGTAGCAAACTCCACTATGCAGCAAACATTGGCAGAGGCTGGAGTCTCATGGACCCTGTAGGCTTCTCATATAATACTTTTTTCTGGGTACTGTAACAAATTTCCACAAATTTAGTGGTTTAGAGCAGCACATATTTGTTGTATCTTTAGGTTTTATTATCTTTCTGTAGGAATAAAGGCTGGGATTGCTCTGCTAGATTCTGTGCTTGGATTTTCACAGGCCCGAGCCCAGCTTTCAGCTGGTAGGACTCTCATCATGAGCTTTGGGAAGAATCTCCTTCCCAGATCATTCAAGTTGGTGGCAGAAATCAATTCCTTATGGTAGTGGGAGTGAGGCCCTATTCCCTTCCTGACTGTCAGCTGCAGCTGACATTGCTTTTCCTGGCCTCTCTCCAGTCTTTACATTGGGCCATATATTTTGACACAGCAATGAAATATTGGAGCCTTCTCATGTGGAATCCCTCTACCCTTCCCCTCTGCTGCGTCTCTCTTTTGTCTCCAGCCAGAGAAAGTCCTCTGCTTGTAAGGGTTCATGTGATTACATTGGGCCCACCCAGATAATCCAACGACTACTGTAAAGTTGGTTTCATTCCCTTATGTATCGATAAAGTGTCTTTGGCCATGTAATGTAACATAATCACAGGTTTCAGGGAAAATGCATGGGCATCTTCTTGGAGCTATTATTCAGGCTACCACCAAGGTAGAAAACATCTCCCTGGCAGACGTGCCAGCTTTGATAAGAAAAATAATAATAATTTACCATCATTCTCCTGACTTTTGCCTGTATCTGCCCCAGGGGAAAATCCAGAACTTTCAGTGTGTCTAAAGGCACCTGTGCAAGCATTCAGGCAGTTTCTCCAGGTGGTGGGTAGCAGAGACTCACAAGCTGTGATTCTGACTTTGCAGAGAGGAAGAAGAGAATTCTCAGTGTACTGGGATTAGAGAGGTTGTTGGAAAGGCCAGTGCAGAAAGGTGCTATAGAGTGAAGAAGGGTGACGCCTCCATGCTAAGATTTCCAGTGTCCTTAGAGAAATTGGTGTGATCCTGTATTTGAAAATGCTGGTCACATAATAGGCGCTAGACAAATTTGGAGTGCTGCAAGGCAGTTTGAGCCTTCTCAGAATCTTCTCCAAGAATGCAGAGGACTTTTGTATACAGATTGTAAGTGCTGCACTTCACTGAGCACCTACTCTGTGACTGTTGATAGGGAGACTGTAAGTGGCATCCAAGCTGTGTCTTGCTCTCCTCCTGGGCGCATGGGGACACTATATTGTCCAGTCCACTTGCATTAAAAAGGGTTTTGTGACAACCTTTGCCACTGAAATATGAACAGAAGCAAAGTTTATTTTTTCTAGACTAAGGCGCTAGAGAGTCAGTGTGCCACTTTCTGCTTGCTATTCAATTCAGCAGCAAATGTTGAGAGCCTATGTTGAGATGTGGAGTCACATGATGGGAGTGGCCTTCATCCCTGGGCCCCCTGACAACAGAGATGCCACCTACCTGTGTCAGATTTAATGTCTGTGAAAAGAAAGTTTTGTAGTGTTAGGTCATTCAGGTTTTAGGCTTCTCCCATTACAATCACTAGCAGTTACTTATCACAGTAACACACAGCTTCTCTTTCTGTTGTATTCTAACTTAGATAAGCTAATTACAATAGAAATAAATTATATATTTTTGATGCTAAAAATTCTAAAAATGTGAAATAATCACACTCCTGCCTCCTTTCCAGGGTTCTTTAAAATTAGGCCTTATTAGAATAAATCACAACTAAAAACCTTGCATGTGTAATTTTTAAGTTTATCCTAGAGTTTTTCTTAAATATGTGTGCTAGAAGAATACACTATTAATAACTTCCTTTCAAAATGTCTCCAGTGAACACTGAGACAACCTCCTGAGTATCACAGTAGCATGGGAACCCCATTCTCACTCTAGCTTACCATACATTTTATCTGTATTGCTTCTGCACTGTACCTCACTTGTGGATAATAGGTTTTATGACTCCTACCTGATCAGAAGTTGTTGAGCATTCATGTTGGCATCTCTCTGCTCTTCTCCATATCCACTCTCCCCAACACATTATATATGCAGGTTTTCAACAGATATGAACTGAGGTATTGAAGGAGGAAGGTGTAGTGTCAGACTTTAGAGAAGGAATGCTCAGTTGAGAGTCCAAAACAAAGCTTCACTTACTATAGCACATGAACCACAGTGGTGGACCTGAGAAGCATGAGACTCATAACATAAATATGGACATCTTCCTGTAATGTAATCATCGAAATAAATTCATATACAAGGGTGAGTAAAAGTAGGTTTACAGTTGTGAGCACACTAAACACAGTTAATAAATCTACTCTAATAATCATAATTTGCATGTCTTTTTCCATATGAACAACTGTAGACCTACTATTGCCCACCCTTGTAGTGAGTGCTTACTGAATGCCACTACCTTTTCTTTGACCTATCTTTTCTAATCCTTTTCTGATGTCCTACTAACTAAGGACAGTCCTTTTTTTCAGATGAGAAAATTGAGACACAGAGAACTTGTCCAAACTGATAGGGTAGAATTTTAAAAAGGGGAAAAAAGGGAAAAAGACACCGTGAGTTTTTAAGATACATGTGTAATAGTGTATATCCTGTTCTGACTCTTGCCCTTGTTACTGAATAAAATGAACGCAGGATCTTTCTGTGAGAGTACATATAGATCCACCTCAATCTTTTAACTACTCCCTAGAATTCTAAGGTGTATGTGCCATAAATAATGTACCCATTCTCTTCCTGATGGACACATAAGCTGTTCCTCATTTCTTGCTACATTTAACAGAACTGATAACAACATCATTGAACATGGTTGTTGCACAAATGTGGAAGCTCTCTTATACGAAATAGATAAAAAATGTATAAATTGGATTAAAGTGGAAATAATTTAGTGATTGTAAATATTTGTAACATTTCTGAAATTGTATTCCTATAATGCTGTCCCAGTTCATGTTCTCACAAATTAATTTATGTGAATAACCAACATTCTTGCAGATATTTAATTTTATCAGTTTTAAATTTGGAGCAACATTTTTGCTGCAATTATATTGTTTCAACTTTAATTTGTATTTCCCTGTTTTGTAATCAAGTTGAGCAGAAAATTAACATACCCCCTCACTCATATGAAATAGGATTTCTACATTGATATCTTGATTACCAGGATACCTCTGGGCTCATGCTTTAAGAATTCTTGGTAGGTATTTAAGTTTTCACTTCAGTTTGAGAAGCAAGGTTTTGTAAGAATGACCAGGTGCCAGGAAATGAGCCTTGGCAGGAAAATATCAGTAACTGAGGAACACCAGAAAGATGGGAGTGGGTTATGTGGGGTGGGGAGAAGGAGAGCAATTTCTAGATAGATCATATATTAAAACAAGTCCACAAGGTCTAGGGCAGCTGGCAGTCAGGGATCTGTATGCAGACTTCATCAAAAGGCAAACAAAGTACCAGAAAGAGAGAAGATGGAGAATCTGGCAGAGTGTACCAGACAACTTACATGCATAAGCTAGAGAATCTCTGAATCATTATTACCAGAATCAAGTTCTAAAGTGATCTGCATAGGCAGATTTATTCGATGCCAAGACCAGAGGCAGGCTTGATATTCCTTTCTACCTTAGAACACTCTCTGCCTACTGTCAGGCAGGGGATAGCTGGTTCCCCTGTGTCACCCACCAAGTGATGTTATTGATGGAATTAGGGAGAGCTACATTTTTTCATTGCTCTGGGGTTTTCGTTCATCTTTGCCAGTGTAGCAGGGCTGAGAGCTATCTTGATGCCAAGTAGAGAAGGCTATTATTCCCCCTGTCTCTGTGGTACTCCTGCCACTAAGGTTGAGGCTGGGCAAATGGATGGGATTTGTTGGTGATTTGGGAGAGTTAAAATAGGGCAAGTATTACCAATGAGTAGTGGAAAGGGGTGTGCAGCTACACAGAGGGGAAATTTGGAGGGGGATATCCCTAAGGTTAATTACCTCAGTGACTGTGGCAATAAAGGGTTGAATGTGAATATGCCTTGAAAAACAGTTCAGATGTTATTCCTACTCAGATTGCCTGCCATGGTTCCTGACTTCTTTGCATAGCAGAGGGCAGATGTTCCTTGTGTTTGGGGGTCTGTGTTGCTACCAGATACTGACTGGAGTAAGGGGCTGGCCTACAATGCAAACACTTGCAAGGAGAATGGAGAACCATTGTGGTAAGTGTAGTTCCTTGTTAAATTGCCTGGGAGAGGATTGGGTAACAGATATAGGTGGAGTTCAGCTCTATTTTTTAATGTAAAACTGCAACTTGATTGAATTAAAATTTAAAAAATAGATTCTGTGCTAGCCATTCACAAAATCATCACAGTATCTATAATAAATATAGTAAAATCTAAAACTTTAAAGTAAGGACAATGACCAGCCTGTCAGACTCCACCACAGATGGAGGGTGGAATCCCAGGCCCGAACAGAAATAAAGGTGAAGAATCTAGGTAATGTCAAAGGGAGCCAGGAGCTTAGGTAAGGTCCTTGATTGAGTCTGAGGGATCCCCACCACAGAAGTTTGTGAACCTCATAGAGTCTAGTCCCTGCTTTCAGTCCTGGTAGGTTCTATGTAGGTATTGCCAGTAGTAATGACCTCTGAATTTACCCTCTGGAGAATTAGGATGGAAGGTTTTGACCTGGATGTTAGCCTCAGGACCATGGAAAATGAGATCCCAGGCATTAACTTGAGTAAAGTATTGTGTGTGAATTCTGAGGGAACTACCCACCCCAGAGCAGATGGACAGCACAGTGACCTGCCCCTGCCAGAAGTCTGGGAGGCCCCAGTGTGGCTATGAGGCTCACATGCCCCTTCATTTTACCCCCTGGAAACTGGAGAGTAATATGGGGAGGGCCTTGGTTTAAGGCTAGTTAACCAAAGGGAGGAAAACCAGGACCAGCCCGGAAGGGGAAGAAGCCCCTATGTCAGTTCCAAGGGAATTCTCCAACCTGAGACCAAAGTCCATTCCACAGAACCCTGCTCCTGTGTCAGTACTGACAAAGCCAAGGCAAAGGTGCTGGAAGTGGTGCTCTGGGATATTAGACTCCCAGGAAAAGCATTTGGTCTGAGAGAAGTGGTGTGATGTACAGTGAGGGAGGAGCTCTGGTCTCTGCCTGGAGTTAAGGTGAATTTCCTGAGTTAGGTATGGAGGTAGTATCCGTCCCAACCACGAGAGGCTGCCAGAACATCACGCACCTGCTCTCAAGCGCTACGCAGTGCCGGAACCTTGCTCTCCACCATGGGAAGCACCAAGCGGCGGTTTAAGGATGTGACACACCACGAGTTCTGTTCCTGGTTTCTGAGACAAGTCTTTCAGTGAGGAGGGGAGCGTCACGTTGAGACGGAGGAGCTTCAGGCCGTGCTTTGAATTAAGGTAAAGACCCTGATTTAGTTTAGAGTGGTTTCCAGAGAGTTCTGCCCCTGCTATCAGCCCTGATAGTATCCAGACAGTAATCGTCTGACAGGACAGCCTCCGAGAATGTTAAAAATTTCCCTTGAGGGAAATAAGAAGGGTGAGGGCATCGGACCAGGACATCAGCTTCACAATAGAAGAGCGACAGGTCCCAGGCCCTAGCGAGTGTAAGGCAAGAACCCCGAGTGAGGTTTAAGGGAACTGCATACCATAGAACAGACACGGCCCCGCGGAACTCCGCCCATATTTTCAGTCCAAGAGACCACAGATTAGGTTGGATTGATGTAAGCAACACCAACTCCTGTTTATTGTGTCTCGGTGGCAGTGAATACCTTTGAATGGAGGGAGGATGGTGTCAGGCCCTGACACACATCACAGGCACGAAACTGAGTGAGGTCTCAGGGAAACACCCACTCCCAACAAAGGTGATCTCACAAAATCCCACCACTGCTGTGACCTCTGGGACTCCTCCCTTAAGAGTGTGAGGCTGAGCCACCCTCTCATATTGCCCTTGCGCAGTCTCAGGAAGGTGAAGTCTGGTCTAAGAGGGCAGACCCATTGTCATTAAAAGGAGGGAACCCAAAAGTTTGTAGCACTCAATGTGAAGACCCTGAGTGAGGACTGAGGGGATCACCTATCTCAGAATAGTGGGGATCACAGAGTCTCTTATCCAAGCCATCAGCCCTGAGGATCCCTCCATGCTGGTGAAAAATGCAGTCCGGGCAAATATATTAGACTGAGGCCTCCTTCACTTTTCTAGGCATTCAGGGATTGGGGGGCCTTGCTCTGAGGATATATGTCTTAAATCAGCAGAGGGCCCTACCAAAAATAAAAGTGAAGGCACTAAGTGAGGACTGAGCCCCCTATGCATACCAGGGTAGAGAATGTCCCACAGAGCTTTGTTTGTACTTTCTTCCCTGTGCATCCCTGGGCAGGTGTGATAAGATGAAGTTCTCCTCAGTTCCTCCTGTGGGGTCTCAGAGAGATGAGAGCCTTGAAATGAGGGATCAGCATCAGAACAGTAGAGCACAGGGACCTTAGGTCCTGCCAGAAGTGAAGGGGTGACCCTTAATGTGAACTTAAATATTCCCTAACACAGAATAGAGCCATTGCTGTAAGCACCAGTGAGCCCCAAGCAAATCTGGTAGGTAGGAGCTGAGGCACACCTTGGTTATTTCCATGGAGTCCTCAGGGCAGTGGCAAATCAGGGTATAGTAGCTTCTGGGTTCCCAGAGCAGTTCCCTCAAGAAATCCTGCAGAGGTGGCCATCAATAAAGCCAAGGTTTTATCTCCCTGTTGAAGTGACCCCCAAATCTCATCCTCTCTCCTTCAGATCTGCCCACTAACCTGCTGCCCTTGTTGAAAGTCATCATGCCTCGGGGTCGGAAGTGTAAAGCCCGCGCCCGTGAAAAACGCCACCAGGCCCGACAAGAGCCCCAGGATCTAGCAGGTGCTCAAGCCACAACAAGATCAAATGAAGATGTCAACTACCATGTGGAACAAAGGTCAAGATCTTCCCAGGCCTTGCCCACCATGGAATCTCTCCACAGACGCCATTTAAATGAGAAGGTGATTCTCTTAGTGTATTATCTGCTGTACAAGTATCAAATCAAAGAGCCCATCACAAAAGGAGAGATGGTGAGAAATATAATCCAAATGTATAGAAATCATTTCTGTGAGATTCTCAAGAGAGCCTCTGATCACATGGAGATGGTCTTTGGCCTCGACTTGAAAGAATTGGATCCCTACCGGCATGTATATATCCTCGTCAACAAACTGGAACCATGCTGTGACACGTTGCTGAATGATGACGGAGGTGTGCCCAAGACCGGTCTGCTGATGACTATCCTGGGTGTGATCTACATGAATCGCAATTGTGCCACTGAGGAGCAAGTCTGGGAAACATTGAGTGTGATGGGGCTATATCGGGGGATAAGGCACTTCCTTTTTGGGGAGCCCAAGAAGCTCATTACAGAAGATTTGGTGAAAGAAAATTACCTGGTGTACCGCCAAGTGCCCCACAGTCATCCGCCACACCATGAGTTCCTGTGGGGTCCAAGAGCCCACGTTGAAACTACCAAGATGAAAGTGCTGGAGTTTTTGGCCAAGGTCCATGGTACTGACCCCACTACCTTCCCATTCCTTTATGAAGAGGCTTTGAAAGATGAGAAAGAGAGAGCCCAAGCCCGAGCTGCAGCCAGGGCTCATCGTGCTGCCATGGCCAGGGAACACTTCAAAACCAAGGAAGGAGCTCCTCCCACTTCTAATAAAGTTTGAGGCAGATTCTTCACTTTGTTGTTAAAAAGAGAAGTCTACCTCCTCGGGAGTAGAAAGTTGGGGTGGTATATAACATATTTGTTTCTGTTTTGTATACTAACTTAGATAATTTTAAAAGTATTTTTCCTTTTAATTAAAGGCTTTAGTAGCTTCATAACCCAAACTTATACAGGATATGCTCAAACATTTATTGCTGTGAATGAGACTTAAGAGTAAGAGTTTTATTGTTTTGTAAAACAAATTGGAAAAAACTTCACCATGTTTAGTGATGTGGAGCAAGACAATATGGCAGTAGATGAGGCATTTCCATGGAAAGGTGAAACAACTCAGCAGTGTAATAGATGGAGTTAAGAAATGGAGAAATAAAGCTAATAATTTTTTGGTTTCATTTATAACTTTTAGTCTGTTTTCTTTATATGTGTGTATGTGTATGAATGTATGTAGCTTGTTCAAGAATGTGAGAGAAATTAAATTGTAATAATTTAGACCTTTTTCTCAGTGGCCCACTTTTTTTCTCCAACAATAATTGAGCTTTTACTCTTTGTAAAGTCTGTGTTAGTACTGAGAATGTGAAGGGGTACAGGAACCATTCCTGCCAATAGAATTGCAAAGTCTTGGAGTAGCTGTGATCTGAGGAATATTTAAGACACTCCTGTGACCAAAAGAACAAGTCAAAAGATGGTTTGAGGACTTGGGGGATTTAGATGTGAACTATCAAATGTAAAGGCCTGGAAAAGGGGGGTTGTGGCCTTGGGAAACTGAGTCCTTTGGTGTGAGGTAGTTCTGATTAAACTGGGTGGTGGGACAGATGCCAAAACCTCAGAAAATGTGTCTCTGGTGGAGAGACTGAAGCCTGGAATGGGAAACTGCTTCCTGTACAGACTTTAAGATCATAGATAAAGCAGAGACAAATCATGTGGGACAGAAATGGAAGAGGTCCTGTGCTCTTGTCCCAGTGCTGGAGAACAAAGTCCACAAACTAGGTGATTTGTGTAAATCTGAGTGTCTGAGAAATAGGGTGACACTGAGATGGGATGCTCAGAAGCCACTGTGATGGCACTCTGCCCTGGGCTGGGAGAGGCATAGCCCATCCATTTCAGCATTCATACTTTCAAGGTATATGTGAGCCAGGAGGAAGAGGACTACTTACCAATCAATTTCACAGATGGAAATCTGAAGTTCCTAGAACTTTGTGATTTCACCTGGCTTGTAAGTGACATAGTTGGGACAGAGCCCTGGTATGAATTCCTCTTCAGACCCACACTGTTCCACTCTTCCCTGCCTAAGGCCAAATATCTCTTAATTCATTTCTCTTCTCACTACTCCACAATGTCTCACAGGAATATGAAGAAGGAACCTGCAGCCAATGCACTAAAACCACATGCATTAATAAGGTGAAAAGAGAAGGAAATACCACATGGGGGTTCTCTATGGGCTGCATTTGCCTAAGGTCCTCCTACCCTTGTGTCTACAAGGTTGTTTTAGAGCTGACTCTGCCCAGTGCTAGGACCACCCAACACTTTCTGAATTACATCTCTCTTCTCCCAGGTCTTCCCCAATGAGGTCTCATGTCCAAATATAGATGCTAACCTGCTCTCCACCTCTCCCCTGCTTCCTTTCATAAGCCTGCACTCTGCTCCCAGTAGAACAGAAAGTCTAGAATCACCTGCCTTTCCCCTGACTTAGAGTCCTGCAGCTCCATGCAGATGTCTGCTGCCTGTCCTGTCTTTGACCATGGAACACCTCTCATAACAACAGACCTGTCCACAGGGCTATTTACTTTGGCAGTGAAGTTTAGATGTCTGCTCTTCTGCTCTGGGTGCTTCCAACACACTTTCCAAAGATTTTTTTTCCCAATTGGCTTGTGAATAGAGTCCTATTTGACACAGAATCAACTGGTTCTTGAAAGATAACCCTGAAATCAGGAAGGGGTTTCAGAAAGCAGATAAGGTTAGAAAGAAAATTAATCTGGTGACTTCTTTGAGATTGGCCACTGAATCTGTACACTGATGAGTGAGCTTAACTAAGTGGCCAAGAACCAAAGCCTCCCTCCTAAGTTGCAGATGGGGAAGTTCTGAGGAATCCACTGTGTAGCAAACATCAGCAGAGGCTGTATTTTCACAGACCCTGTAGTCCTTCTGGGAGGTTGTACTAGTATTCCAAAGTTACCATAACAAATTAATACAACTTTAGCAGTTCATTATACTGCACATGTATTATTTCACATGTCTGTGGGTGACAAATCCAAGTTTCTTCCGCGGATTTCTGAGTTTTCAGTTTCACAAGGCCTGTGTCAAACTTTTAGGTGGTGGGCCTTTCTGATCATGAGATCTGAGGAGAATCTCCTTCCCAGATCATTCAAGTTGGTGACAGAAACTTGTGGTAGTGGGACTGAGGCCCTATTCCCTTCCTGACTGTCAGGTTTTAGGCTTCTCCCATTACAATCACTAGCAGTTACTTATCACAGTAACACACAGCTTCTCTTGCTGTTGTTAGTTTTACTTACACTAATTACAACAGAAATAGTTCATATGATCTTGACACTAAAAAATTCTAAAAATACTTTAAAATCACTAATCTAATTTTTATTGTCTAAAATTCAAGCCTTCTTAGAAATAATCATAACATTTATTTTAGAAGTAATTAAATATTTTAATATTAAATAATATTAAATAATAGAAGTGACTATAGCATTAAAATATTGTATATATTAAGGGAAAATATACCCTGGGTTCTTGTATAGATATAGTAGAAAAATGCAATGTGAGTTTTTTTTAATGTCCACAGATGATGATGTACATACTGTTTTGTCTCTTGGCCTATCCTTAATGAGGTAAATGTAGGCTCTTTCCATGACAGCGCATGTGGATCCATCTCACCCTTTTAATTACTACCAAGTATTCTAAAGTCTATATGCCCTAAAGAATTTAACCATTCTCCTCCTGATGGATGTATAAGTTGTCTTCCATTTTTTTTGCTGTAACTAATAGGACTTGTATCAACATCATGAAATATAAATTACTTGGAAAGTGTGGATGTTTCCTTATTGTAACAACACAGAAGTGAACATTGGGTTAAAGTGGAAATAGCATGATGATCATAAATTTTTTAAATGTTGCTGATATTCTGTTTTCATAATGCCATGTCAAGTTATCATCTCACATTTTAGTATCTGAGAATATCCAAAAGAAACACTGGCATTTTATTTTATCAATTTTAAGTGTTTGTCAATATTTCATGTGAAAATACATATTTTGTAATTTTGTATTTACATACTTTTAAATGATGTTACTCAAAAATTAATTTCTGATTAATTTCTCATCCATGTAAAGTGGGATTTTTTTGCAAGATATCTTGAATACTGGGGTAACTCCAGGTTCGTGTTTTAAAATTCAATGTCAATATGAATTTTTCCATTTGCATTAAGAGGCAGGATTTGGTCACAATGACTAGCTCCCAGGGAATTGTCTAGATAGGACACCCTCAGTTAGTGAGAAACATCAGGAGGTCTAGGGAGTAAAGAAATTTCCAGAGTGTATGAGAGAGATTGCATACTGAACCAAGTCCTGATAGCACTGGGCAGGCTGCCAGTCAGAGGTCTGAATTTAAAGCTAAGCATATTGTGGAAAAAAGAACGGAAGAAGAGAACCTGTGGAATCTTAGAGGATCTTGGATACTTTCCAGGAAAAGGCTTGGAGAATCTCTGAACCATTATTACCAGCCTAAAGTTGCAGAGCAATCAGATTGGGCAGATCCATTGTGTGAAAGGACCAGTGGTGTGCCTGATACCCCTTCCTACCTTCGAATCCCCCTGCCTAATATAAGGCAGAGGAAAGCTGGCTCCCCTGTGTCACCCATCAAGTGATGTTATTGATGGAATTGTGGAGAGGTACATGTCTGCACTAATTTTGGAGTTTCATGTGTTCTTGCCAGTGTAGCAGGACTTGATAGCTGTCTTGATGGCTGATGAGAAGGTGATTTCTTCTCCTGTGTATGGATTCCACACTGAAGGTGGGACTAGGTAATTAAAAAATGGTGTAGATGCTATCCCCACCTTAGATGTGGCCTTTAGTTCCTGAGTTCTTTGCAGCCATAAGACAGATACCTTGTGGTCATGTTGCCATCAGATACTGTCTAGACTAGAGTGCTGGCCTCAGGTGAGGAAGCATTTTACACAACGGGTGGAGAGATTCATATAGATAGTGCAGTTCCTTGTTAAACTGACTGCAGTTGATGGTGATATGTGATGTTCAAAGTTCTTTATTATTGTAGTAAGTCTAACTTGGTTGAATTAATTTTTCAAATTATGCATCAACTTCTATCAATGTTTTCACATAATTTGCAGTAAATCCTGTTAGCTTTCAATGGTGTGTGATGTCATTATACCAGTGTTAACCACAAGCCAGAAGAGAGAAGGATCCCAGGCCCTAACAGAAATAAAGATCAGGAGCATGAGGAAAGTCTGGGGGAACTGCGCACCCCAGAAGAGACTGCCCCACGCAGAGCCCTGCTCCTGCTGTCACAGCCTAGGGAGCACTGGGCAATACTGTTAAGTGCAGGTAACCCTTCACTGCACCCTCATCTGTTAAAGCCATCCTAGTTTTGGGTGATTAATAATTTTGCTATAAGCATTTAGGCACAGTTATTTGTGTTAACATATGTTTTCAAATCAGTTGAATAAATATCTAGAAGCACTTTTTCTGGATTGGATGATAAGATTATGTTTAGTTTTATGAGAAACTGCCAACTGTTTCCAAATAGCTGCACCATTTTGTATTTTCAACATCAATGTGTGAGAGATCCAGTTGCTTCCTTGATAGCAACTGGTATTTTAGCCTTTTTAATAGGTGTATTGATAATTAATTGCTGTTTTAACTTGTACTTCCTTTATGCAAAATTATGCTGTGCGTCCTTTCATATGCCTATTTGCCATCTGTAATACTTGTATTGTGAGATATTTGTTCAGATCTCTTGCCCACTTTAAAAATAAGGTTGGATGGTACTTTCCCAAGGCAAATGTAACACAAACTGGGTGACTTAACAACAAAAGAAATTTATTCTCTCACAGTTATGGGGGCTAGAAGTCTGAAATCAAGCTGTCAGAAGAGTTGGTTCCTTTGGAAAGCTTTGAGGAAGAATCTATTTCAGGCCTTTCTTCTGCCTTCTGGTAGCTACCCAACAATTCATGGTGTTCTGTGACTTGTTAAAGTATCCCTCCAATCTCCACCTCCACCTTCCCATGGCCTTCCTGTCTGCATGTCTGTGTCACAACTCTCCCTCTGTTTTTCTCTTATGAGTCCTGTCTTTGGACAGAGGACCCATCCTAAATCCAGGATGATTAGATCTTGAGATCCTTAACATAATTATTACATTATTTTATGGCTGAGTAATATTTCATTGTATATATGTACCTCTATGTTAAGTTTTTAACATAACATTTGAAGTTTTTTTGAAAAAAAATCATCACGTATTTACTAATGTAAGCAGACATTTCATTGCG
The DNA here is from genome assembly GCA_004027475.1 of Anoura caudifer. Classification (NCBI taxonomy): domain Eukaryota; kingdom Metazoa; phylum Chordata; class Mammalia; order Chiroptera; family Phyllostomidae; genus Anoura; species Anoura caudifer. The sequence goes on along the minus strand of PVKU01008597.1, from coordinate 49,716 downwards.
CTAAGTCCCACTGAACGTACCAAGATGCCTCTGTGATTTGTTGAGGCTCATTCTTGATATAGAGCTACATATGCTAATAGGGAGAATATAATTCACTTTAACAATTACCAAATGCCTTTTGGCTGTGAGTGATTTTTTTAAACAGAACATGCTTCAATTAACTTGAAAGGACTTTTTACCAAAGAAATTTATGCATGACCCATGGACACAGACAACAATGTCCAGATAAACTGAGGGAAGGGAGATGGTGGGGATGGGTGGAGGTGGGAAAAGGGACAAAAACTGGGAACAACTGTAATAACATGAACAATAAATTTTAAAACACTTTAAAAAACTTTTTAATTCTTGATAAAATACTTATAATTGCTTTAGATTTAAAATTAGTTGTTTCTTTATTTCCATAACAAAGTGTGAAAGAAGAAAATACCCATAACTTAAAACAAAGGGAAGTTTTGACTCAATGCAAGTTGAGGAATGCTATTTTGAAAAGTGCAATGTTTTTAAGTGAAAACAAGAATGTTAGATATGGCAAGTAGCTTGACCATAATAATCATTTCACAATATCTATGTATATCAACATATCATGTTGTATACCTTAAACATATACAATTTTTATTTAAAAAACAAAAATTTTGGTAATTTTGGGGGGAAGATCAGGGATTGTAAAAAATTTGATGAATTTATGTAAAATCAAGAATTCAAGTTTTGGGGGATTAGGTAAGGAATTATGCATTATAGATCATATTGTACTCACAGTAGTAAACCATGCTATTTGAAATAAGGTACATCTTGAATATTTAAATGGTAGTCTACTTTTAAGAAAATGTGCAAAATTAAGTTTATATAACTGCCTTTTCAAATGTAGCACTAATTTTTCATTGATAATATTGGCATCATACATAAGGTGGGAATCAACATGAATATATTTTTAAATAAGTACAGAACAACTGAACAAAAGAGTCAGCCTAACCATCTTCTCCATTTATTTGGGTGAAAATAGTTTGGCTTGATTAAGTACACTGTTCTGAAGGAGACACAGATTGAGTCTGTTAATAAATATCTTAGAAAATGAAGTATTTCCCATAGTGTTAATATTTATTATTTTTACAAGAATTTAGAAATCAACATATTTGGATAAGTGGATGATTTAAATTCAATGAATTACATTTATAATGGGATATAATCTCAAAATTTTAGAATTGATATAATTAATAATAGCTTTATTTTAGGGCTATTGGAGGACACCAAATATTTGGATGAATAAGTGTTAATCAGCCTCAGGAAGTCATTTTGTATGTTTTGAGGACATAAAATAGCTCTAAGATAAAAAGTTACTTGAATAACAGAAGTTTTATAGAACAGTTGCAATTATAATGAGAAGGGGACTTTTTAGAGATGGAGTGGGATCAATAAGAAGTTTATTCTTTGCAGTGAATAGAAGTCCAAAAGAAATCTGCAAATTCCAACCAAATAAATCACACAGATGTTATTTTTTTACCCTTTGCAGTGGGTGGAGGAGGAATTGCAGGGCAAATAACTGACACTTACTATGTAGCCATGTTTTATCAAAGACTATAGAAGTAATCTACATGTACTACTTTATTTGAAGTTTATGGAGCAGGTGTGGTTTGCTTCTCAAGCTAGAAATTAAATCAAACACCCAAGTCCTCAAATGTTTATTTGAGCAAGAACCTAATTTTTTTCTTTAAACAGCCCTTCCCCTAATATAGAGTCTAGATATTCAGCTCCTTTAACCCTTTTTATGTGGCACATATGACCTTATCCTTGGTGGCCTTGCCTGCCAGCCTATCTTATCTAGATCATCAAAATTATCATTGAGTTTCTAACAATGTTTGACCTCCAAAAGGGATGTTGCAAGAGTTTCAATCTTTTCTTCCCATGTGGCTTACTGGTTCTTGGACACATTTATCCATCTCTGCCCAGTGAACAGAATCTGCAACCAAGGGGTGTTGAGGGGAGCCTTCTTTGCTAGGCTCTCCCACAGATATATACATATCCCAAGATTACAGGTGCCCCTTTCTTCGCATTTGTGTGACTGAGGTGTGATATGCAAGAAGAAAGGGAATGTGAAAAAAAGATAAAGAAGCAGAAGAAAGAGAAGGAGGAAGAAGAACTTGAGAGGAAAATTGATTTATAGAAGGATTTTGCAGATTTTTTCTTTAAAAATAAAGAATCAGGTATACATTAAACTAATACATCACTACAAGGTGGATCAGGTTTTCTCAGTTTCCAATATTCTTACAGCTACACGTAAGTGTATACAGTGAAGAAAATTGTTATGTCCCATGCCATTAGGCAGTATGTCATTTCAATAACAATAGGAGTGATATCTAGTGGATTCTTCTCAAAATCATTTTATTTCTGTAGCTCTACAAGATGCGCTGTTTGTTTGCATGCTGTTGATTTTAAAATAGATGGCATTTGATGTACAAGAGAGAGATAAAGGAAATAGAAAATTATATTTCTGTAGCAATGGAAATGCACAGAGCCACATCATTTCTAGAACAAGAATGAGACATTATATGAAAATTTATAAAACAATGATAAACACAGCAAGAAAATGTTATCAGTCAAAGTTAATCAGAAAAACAAAATACCTTTTCTATTAAAGAGAGATTAAAGGCTAATATACCATTTTGAAATGGCTGATACAAAAAAGGTGAGGAGGCAGAAAATTTAGAATTATTACTCCTGGGGTACAATTTGCAAGGACCACAGTCAATTCATTATACCCTGCTCAATTGACAGATTTTTAAGAGAACATATGGTCAAATGATTTGGGGACTATTTGACATCTGCAAAATCTTCACAGCACTACTTAGATTAATGTTATATTGAGTCTAGGAGAAGGTGCATGTATACCACTGGATGAGAACCTTGGGAATATATCTTAGTATTCTGCCAATAATATGAAGGTTAATAGTTTTTCCCCTGGAGGAACTCTTACAAATGTACCCAAACACATGTAGAAAAATGTTTATGAAAATGAACAAAAGGGAAACAGGAGTCCTGCTTCTTGCTGGCTCTGGCAGGAGGACTAACCTCCTTGCCAATGAACATCTCCATAGGGTTACTTGAATGTTCTTATGAAATGGCAGCTGCACTATAACCAGTTATCCTGGAAAAAGAAAGAGATATAAGCCAAAAACCTAACTTTGAAGTCAAACACAGTCTTTTACTCAATATGCTACTGGTTACATAGGTGAGAGATGACTACACATGGGCATCAATAGCATGAGGCAAGACTCATTGCAGACACAGTGGAAAATAATAGATCCTACACTACTGCCTTTGATGTTTAGTTAGATTTTGGTGATATCTATAAAATAAGCAATAACAAGGAGCAGGATTATTGTTGTTTGTTTGTGATATATGTGTGTGGCATGTGTTCAGAAAGTAGAAGCTCAGTTTTGGAAATTATGTAGAAAATGTTAGGTAATATGCTTTGAAAATGCAATAATATGTTTAGTGATAAAGAAATAGAATTGAGAACCACCAGCATTTAAATGGTACTTTAAATCCTAAGATTAGAAAAGTTCATCCCAGTAGAGCATAAAAATGAGATGAACAGGAACAACATTGTTTAAGAATGAGCAAAGTTGTAGAAGGTCATGACAGATATTAAGGTGATCAGGGTGGTAGAAGTTATAAAGATTGCCATTGTAAAAATAAAGGAAATGGTTCAGGAAAGTGAGTAGTCATCAGTCAAACAAAGCCAAAAAGCAAAAGTATCCAGGGAAGTGAAATATACTCATTGGATTTAGCTTTATTTATTTATTTATTTATTTGTTTGTTTATTTATTTATTTATTGTTTTAGAGATAGAGGGGGAGGGAGAGAGAAAGAGAGAGAGATTGATTTACCCACAACCTTGGCATATTGGGACTACACTCTATCCAATTGAGCAACCCAGCCAGGGCCTGAATTTTACATCATTTATACCACTGATGGTGTTGCCAGAACAATTTCAAGTATAGAAGCATGGAAGCAGAAAACATAAAACAAAAGATTAAGTATAAGTAAACTAAATAAAATTGTGTTTAATTATGTACCACTTCTGTTGCATTTTGGAAACAAAAACCCTTCAGAATATTTAAGACAGAGTGAGGTAATATCGAGAATGTTTACATAGGTGATGGAATTGCTGAAAAAGCAAACAGGAGATACTGAGACAACTTGGATTAGCAATCTCAAAAACTGCTTTGGCTGAAGGGTTGAAGGGAAGAGGTGGGGTTACTGAAGTCCAGAAACTAGGATCTCTTGGAGGAAGTTGGAATCAATTCTCCTACAACCTGGAAGCACTGCTGCTGAAAATGCCCCACTGGGAGACAAAGAAAGAGAGAAATACCCTTTACTTCCCCTCCTACTGATAAAAGATCCCATTGACAGACTACATTGGAAGCCAGCTGTCTTGGGAATCTGGGAGAAATATTTCTCCTGGAGTCAGCCTCAATGTGATATAAAATGGAAAAGGAGAGGAAAGTATTTGAGAACAAGTAGAGGAACAACTGACACAAATGTTTAAAAACTTGCCAACCTTGTAAAAACAAACCAAATTAGAAACCCCACATAAGAAACTTTGTAGAACTTTAATGTATAATAAAAAATGAACTTCACTTAAAATATTTCAAAGACTGAGGCCTATGCTCTAGGTAAAATGCCCATAATTGAAGAGCTTTTATCTCAGCACTTTTTAATGTGAAAAGATTTAGCCTGACTTGAAATAAGTGGGCTTGACATTATCTCTCATAATGCAGGAAATCATCAAGAATTCCCTGCACAGAGTACACTCATGAAAGATTTAGAATTCATTTTATTTCTAATTAAATATGTCCTCTTTTGATTTGGTAAATTTTCATTTTTAGAGATATGGAATAGAAATAAAATAAGATGTATTCAGAAATTCACCATAGTCATGAGACAGAGTAGCATGTAAAATATATTTTTATCATTTAAGTTATTATAGGTACTTGTTCATCAAAATGTTAAATATTATCAATCTAGTAAAATATACAGCAGTATACAATTAAAGTGTGAATTGTAGAAGTTCTCATAGTATCTATTCCCCTCTCCCTGAATCCTAACAGAATCTTGATTTAGGGCAAACATTCACTACTCATTCCATGTGCCTCAGTGGAATCTGACCCCACAAATCTCATTGGTGTGAGAACCTGAATGGTGTAAGCCAATTAGCACATACTACCTCTTGAAAACTGGACAGAAGTGGGCAAGTGACTCAAGTGAGTAATCTGGGGGATGGGGTGGATAAAAAGGTCTCTTGGAGTACCGAAACACAAGAGTTTTTTCATATCCTCTGCAAATTGTTATTTTCTGTTGTGGAGCCCAAAACTACTGTGGCTATCTTGCTACCAGACTAAAGAGAGAGAAAGGGGAAGACTAATGTCAAGAGTATTTCAAGAAAATGAAGCAAAAAGTATTGGCAATGCCAAATCTAAAACGGGACTTACAATTTTACTTCCAGTTACATGGACAACTAAAATTCTTAATTATTCAGGTCAGTTTAAGTTGTATCCTTTCACTAGCTGCCAAAACAGCTTACATCAATGTACAAAGTGTGTGTGTGTATAAATATGCACATATATTAGTTCTTATATATTCTCTTTATATTCATACATATAACTTTAAGTATTTCAAATTCTCACAAAAAACAATCTACATGCTATATCGATTCATCCCCTTATATATCAATACACCTGAAGTATTAATTTTTAGAAACAAATAATTTTAACTCAGTAATATTTGTGCCCTTTCACTTTCTATTTTATTTTTTGAATGGAAATTATAGTTTTTACATAACCCATGTCTCCACACATAAACAACTTCTCCTACCATTGAAATCACATAAGAGAGCAATACACTTGTCAAAATCATTGGACCTATGTTGACACATCATTATCATCTAAAGTTCATAGTTTACAATAAGGTTTACTCTTGGTACTGTATACTGTACTTTCTATGGATTTTGAAAAATGTATACTGACATGTATCAACCATTTTACTATTACATAGACTAGATTCAATGCCTTATAAATCCTTTGTGCTATGTCTATTTAACCCTCTCTCTCCCCTAACCATGGGCACCATTAATCATTTTACTGTCCCCATAGTTTTGCTTTTCCCAGAATTTCATATTGTTGAAAGCATACAATATGTAGGTTTTTCATATTGGCTTCTTTCACTTCATAACACTAACTTAAGTTTCCTTAATATCTTTTCATAGCTTGATAGCTCATTTCTTGTTTAATACCAAATAATTTCCATTGTCTGGATATACCACAGTTTTTTTAATTGAATTTATCCAAATGAAGTTGGCTAATAAAATTATATAACTTCCAGGTGTACAATTCTATAATACATCATCTTTATATTGTACTGTGTGTTCACCATTCTAAGCCAAGTCTCCTTCCATCCATTTATTTCTCCTTTACCCTCTTTAACCAACCCCACCCCCACCTCTTTCTCTCTGGTAATCACCATACTCTTGTCTGTGTCTATGAGTTTTTGTTGCTGTTGTTGCTTAATCCATTCACCTTTTTTACCCACCTCTGCAACACCCCTCCACTCTGACAGCTGTCTATCTGTTCTCTGTCTCTGTGAGTCTGTTTCTATATTGTTTGCTGGTTTATTTTGTTCATTAGATTCCACACATAAATGAAATCACATGGTATTTCTTGTTCTCTGACACTCTTGTTTCACTTAGCATGATACTCTCCAGGCCCATCCATGTTGTCACAAAGGGTAAGATTTCCTTCACTCTACAGCCAAGTAGTATTCCATCGTGTAAACAAACCACAGCTTTTTTTATCTACTCATCTACTGATGGGAACTTGGGCTGCTTCCAAATCTTGGCTATTATAAATAATGCTGCAATGAACATATGGGTGCATATATTCTTTCAAATTAGTGTTATGGGTTTCTCAGATATATTCCCAGGATTGCAATCACTGGATCATAAGGCAGTTCCATTTTTAATATTTTGAGGTAACTTCATAATGCTTTCCACAGTGGCTGCACCAGTCTGCATTCCCACCAACAATGCGCTAGGAAACAAAGGAGGCAAGAACATGCAATGGAACAAATAGTCTATTAAATAAATGGTGTGGGGGAAATTGGACAGATATTTGCATAAAAATGAAACTATACTATCTTCTTATACCATACAAGAAAGAATAAACTCAAAATGGATTGAGGATTTAAATATTAGACTTGAAACCATAAAAATCCTAGAAGAAAACATAGGCTATAAAATCTCAGACATTTATCATAGCAACATTTTTTCTGATATATGTCCTCAGGTAAGGAAACAAAAGGAAAATAAACAAATGAGACTACATCAAACTAAAAAGCTTTAAATTCCTATAGTATTCTTTACTTGTTTATGATATAGTGAAACACATCTCTCAAGTGGTCCATTCAGCAATAGAGCAAGATCATCTGCAATTTTTAACAAAATGTAAGCCATGAAATCTAAAAACATGAATTTTCAACATTTCCATGTTACATGAAAAATTTTTTTACCTATAAAAAGGGATTAAATGGTAGGAGGGATTTTGTCATTAGTTTTATTCTTGGAGGAAATCAGTATAGAATGCTTAAGATATGTTTTGAAAGAGCTTAGTATCTGTGCTTCCATAGGCTTCCATTTTTAAAAGCTAGTTTTCAAAGTTGAGCTATTGATAATATTTTACCATCTGATACTTTTTGACATTCATGTAGCAAATATTTCAAATGAGACATATCTTGAGAGGCTAGATAGCTTTAAAAAGAGTATGCAATCCTTTTCTTTTCACAGTAATCACAACTTAGGGCTTTGATCTGACTTGAGACTCTTTATCCTTCTCTACAACACAGTGGGAGGAGGCTTATTCTGCTGTAATTACTTAGGGTAGGAAGCCATGTGATTAATAGCAATAATTCCTTCTACCTCTCCTAATGTGGAGCTTTTAATTTGGTAAAGACATATGTGTAATACATTTTTCTGGATTTTTATCTCATTTTTTCTGCAAGTTAATATTATTTTTTTCCTTAAAAGTCTAAAAGTTTCATGTCAGTGAACAGGAACAGAATATTTTGCAGAAAAAAATTCAAAGATATTTTTTGCAAAGATGCACCCCTAGTGATGAAGTGTTTGTGCTGGGAATGATAAGGGTAGTTTCCCTATTGTTCACACAGCAGGCTGTCATCTTTTTCTTCTTAATAGGGAAAGGTCTTATCCTTAGCAATGCTGTATGAGTTTTTCAGTTACTTGGCGACAATAATTTAAAAAAACACTAGCATTAAAGGACCCATCATCAACATCATGACAAAGAGTTGTGCCTCAGCTGGTTTTAATGTCCATATGGAGACATTAAGTCCCTTGCTTTCAAGAATTAAACCCAGTTCATTTGACCAGATTGAATCCCAGTATATTCAGCAATCTGAAACATTTTACTTGTTGTATGTGAAATAGTATATGGAAAAAGTGAATAAATATGAGACATTCCCCTGAATAAACAAAGCACCCTTGGAATGCATGAGGCAGACAGATTTTTCTAATGTAAGTATAAAGATACATATTTTTGGTACATCTTTATGATCTTATGATCACTGGCACCTGTGCTACATACATATGTACTCTGTGTATGATGATGTCTGTGGGTAAAGAATAAATAGAAATAAATATTCAATTAAGAAATACTTCCATTAATAAATGAGCAGTTAAAATCAATCAAAATTTGTTTACTACAGTTCATGGATAGAGATAGAATAATCAATAGATAATGCTTAAGTGATACATTGTTGAAAGAATATAGCATTAGAAAGAGGAGCTCCTAATGACCAAAATTTTGAGCAACAAAATAGTGTTAATAACAGATAAAAAAATTCATGAGTTCATAATGATATAAATAATTAAATCTATAAATGAAAAAACATTACAGCTTTTTCCTTTTAGTGGAATTGTAATTAATAACTGTATAAAGAGGGGAAATATGAAGCATTATTAAGTAAATGTCATTATATTGATTATTGCATATTTGATCTATAAATAGATGTTAGAATCAGTGAGTTTCAGGAGAGAACATACTTACGCAGTCTCAAAGTATACCCGCTCAAGATATCTGTTGACTATAGGAGAAATCATAAGTAACTTTACATTGGAAATGCCCAGAAGAAACCACCAGTAATGTCAAAGGTGATGTCATTACAGACATGAGATATATTGAAATCAGGGACTCTGTGATACGGTGTACTGAGAAAGATATGTCACCATTTGTATGGTTCTTTCTTCAAGGAAGTATGATAATGAGAAGACATTAGGTAGGACCAAATTGATGGACATTCAGCAAAACAACTGGTCAGTACTCTTTGGGGCTGTCAATGTCATGAAAAACAAGGAAAGACTGAGGAACTGTTGTAGATTGTAAGAGTCCATGGAGAAATAACAACTAAATGCAATGTAGGACACTGATTAGGGTCATTAAAAAGGATAGTAATGGGAAAAATGGTGAAGTTTGAATGTGGTAGTTAATCTGGTTAATGCTATTAGGAAAATGCTACTTTCAGCATTCTGGTAATATTTATCTAAGTTATTAATATTGGAATAGGTTGGATGAGAACTATATTGAAACTCTCTGCATTATTTTTTCAACTTTTCTGTAAGTCTCAGCATAGTTTGAAACAAAATGTTGAAAATTGTCATTATAAAAAATTCAAGAGTACTTCCACTTCTGGTTGCTATAGAACAACTTTTAAAACATGCAGAATATATGAAGTGACTGAAAAACAGTCAGAAAAAGATTATAATACCTCGAATTAGGAAAACAAATTGAGATGGGCTCCCAAAATCACCATGTATTTCTGCTTGGAAGCAATGTCTACACTGTCCTTCAGAGAGGGTAAGCCAAAAGAGAGCACAGTGGACTCACTGAAGTGAGGATGCAGTGATCAGAGTTTGGGAATAATAAGGCTGCTCAAATTTGCAAGGCAAGTTGTTGGAGAGAAAAAAGCTGAATAGAGTTAATACTCCAGAAATCTGTAGACGGGTCCTTTTGGGTCTTTCATTAAACATTAAGCTGCTCACATGAAGGGCAGGGTTTCATGAGGCTGGGAAGAACGCTTTGACCAGGGAAATTTTAAAAAATTACTGGGAGCAGGGAGCTGAACAACTGTTGGAAGACAAACATGGCTGGGAGACTTTTAAGTATTGAATAGCATGAGAGTACTGTTCTCTTTGGACACCCATAGTAATTCAGTGGAGTCTTACATGAGCCTAAGTTGTAGGAATACGGCTAATGTAGTTCAAGAATAATGGCTACCATAGACCTTCCTAACACAGCTTGAAAATAGATTTCAAAAGAAACAATATGATGAGTAAGTGAATTAACTGCTTCCCTAAACTTTCTATTAAGAAAAATAAAATCTAGACATTCACAATTTTGCATCTATAATGCCCAAGACCCCATGAAAACCACTAGGTATGTGAGGAAGAAGGAAAATATGACCCATATATTGGAAAATATAACTTGTAATCAGGAGAAAAATCAGAGATCATGAAAATAACAGACAAGGACTTTAAAACACCTATTATAAATGTACCACAGCCTTTTAAAAAGTTTAAAAGATTTTATTTATTTACTTTTAGAGAGAGAGGAAGGGAGGGAGAAAGAGAGAGAGAAACATCAGTGTGTGAGAGATACATTGATTGGTTGCCTCTCACATTCCCCCAACTGAGGACCTGGCCTGCAACCCAGGTATGTGCCCTGACTTTGGAATTGAACCAGCAACCTTTGGCTTTGCAGGTTGGCGATCAATCCACTGAGCCACAACAGCCAAGGGACTTTTTTTATCCATTCATCTACTAATTGGCACTTGGGCTATTTCCAGATCTTAGTCATTATATATAATGCTGCAATGAACATTGGAGAGAAGATATTCTTTCAAACTGGTGTTTTGGGTTTCTCGGTATATATTCACACAATTGGGATCTCAGTTACATTTTTAATGTTTTGCAGAAATTCCATATGTTTTTTTTATAGTGGCTGCACCAGTCTGCATTGTGTCCAAGGATTTATAGGAAAACACAAACACTGAAGGAACAACAAATTTCAATAGAGAAATTGAAACTACAAAATGAAGATACAGAATCATATCATAGATTCTGTATAATCCTCATTAATATTACAGTTGGATTTTCTTATACACATCATCAAGCTGATTCCAAAATTTATATGGAATGTAAAAGGAAATATGTTAGCCAGTGAATCTTGAAAAAGGAAAACAAAATTAGTGACTTACACCATCTGGATTCAATATTTAAGATACAGTAATCAAGTCAGTGATTGTCCTAAAGACAAGCAAATAGATTAGTGAAACAGAATAGATAATCCAAAAATAGAATCAAATTTATATGACAAATTAATTTTCAATCAAAGTAAGAAATAAATTTAATAGGGGAATGAAAATTTTTTCAACAGATGAGGTGGAACTGCATGAACACAAACCTTGGCCACTACCTGTCTTAATACAAAAAAATAATTTGTGCCGAATCATAGACCTAAAACCTGTAGCTAAAATTAAAGCTTCTAGTAGACAACATAGGAGAACATGTTCATGAACTGGAAGTAGTCAAAGAATTTTTAGACAAAATCCAGAAAATGATAACAATAAAAAAATTATAAAACAAAAATTTAAAAATTGGCTGAACAGAAGGTATTATGAAAATTAATAAGTAAGACAAAAATTTACATAATATATGGACAACCCCTGTATCTGACAAAGGATTTATATCCAGAATATGTTAACAATTTTAATAGCTCAATAATAAAAGAAAAATCTAATAAAAATGAGCAAAACATTGTATGGGCACTTTACAAAGGAAGACAGATGAATGGCCAATAAACCCCTGAAAAATTATTCGAGCACAACAGCATCATTCCAATGAAAATCACAGTAAGACAGACCATTTACCCACTAGAGTGGCTACAAATCAAAAAATTGATGCCCTAAAAATGCTAGAGAGAATGTGAAGCAACCAAAACACACATACATTGTTTGAGCCCAAAATATCACAACGACTCTGGAATGTTCTAGCAGTCTCTCATAAAGTTAAACATACACCTACCCTACAACCCCAAAATTCCACTTCTAAACATTTATCTAATGCAAACATATATCTGTAAAAAAGCTTGTACATGAATATTTATAGAACATCTATTCATAATATATTAAAAACTGTAAACAATGCAAAGGACCATCTCCTTATAGTGTGTAAACAAATCAGAATTCTTATACCATGGAATGCTACTCAATAAAGAAATATTTCTATGTAAGGAAAGAAGAAACCTCTTTTACATGATACAATGGATGCAACTCAGAAACATTATGCTACGTGAAAGAAGTGAGACACAAAAGAGAACAGAGTCTATAGTTCCACTTACATGAAATTTTAAAAGAATCAAGTTCTGCTTACAGTCAAAATTAGTAACAAAGACTTCATTTACCTTCCTGCCCCAAATAACAGCCACACAAAAAAAAAAAAACAATTGAGATGAAAATTAAGTGAAATAGTGGTTTGAAAGACACTGCATCAGGGAATGAGGAACAATGATCCATGAGGTCTGGGAAACATAAGAAGTGAGCCCTGTGATTGACCCAGCTTACTGCCTTAAGAAAATTTCCAGGTCTTCATGCAAACAGGGGGAATTCAGGAAAAGCCTACTATTTTCCTGAATTGAAGAGATAGAGCTTGGAATTTGGAGAGGCCAAGGTAGCTAGAATTCACAAGGCAAAGTGCCAGGGAGATAAGAGCTGCGTGAAGTCCAGAGTTCACACGAGATTGGCAATATTACTTGTTCCCACCAGAGTGGAAAACCACAGAATCCACGAGCCATCAGATACAGCACTCAGAAATGTTTTACCTCAATAATGAGGTGATATTAGCCAAACACTAAGTGCTGTTTTGATCCCAACAACCAAAGCTTAAAAGCAAGACCCAAAAAGTATCATAGAAGGATTTTCCAGCACCCAGCTTTCCTAGTAGTGTGTAGAGAACACCAGAGTTCTGTAGGTTTCAGAGCCCAGTGACCTGAGAGGGATGAAGGGGTATTGAGTGGGCAGGGCAATGGGTTACGGTCCTCTCTTTACCCAGACTTATCTGCCTTTAAATCATGGATTGGATCTGGGCAAGGTATAACTTAGAATAAGAGGTCTCACATCTAAAATATATACAAGCATGGCATAGCAGTTACATACAGGTTGTGTCATAGAATCCTGGCCTTCAGAAGACTGTGCTCTATAGACTTCATGTTCCATCTCAGAGACTCTGGTCATTGCTCCCTCCCTGGGTTCCCCTGATGTTCTTCACTAGCTGACAGTGTTCTGTCTGAATCCATCCCCTGATACCTAGTAATTCTGATCAAATCCTTCTTTCTCAAAGTAAAAGAAAAAATGTTACTGGCATTTCAGAATTTTAAAGCATTCCCAGAGGAATTTTGGTACTCAAGGCTTCACTGAAGAAATCCCGCTTTCCATGGATGAGAGATGAAGTTAATTTTCTGCTCAACCTACTTAGAAAACAGGGAAATTAAAATAACTGAGACAACGTATTTTCATCAAAAGGTTGACCAAAATTTAAAAGGCTGATAAAATAAAACTCCTGTGAGAGTGTAAACTGTTTACATACATTAGTATGTGAAAATATGAATCAGTACAGCTTTATTAGAACAGAATTTAAGCAATATTCATAAACAATTATGATCCTTACATCTTTCCACTTCATTCCAATTTGCTCTTTGCTGTCTTTCCTATGAGAAAACATGCATATTTGCCCAAGAATTGATGTAAATGATGCTGATTTCAGTTCTAGTAAACACAGTAACAAATGGAAAACAACTTAGGATATGTCAGGAGGGGAACAGTTAAATTAATGATAATGGCACATATACACTTTAAAATTCTAGGGAGTAAATGAGTGAGGTGGATCCATATGTGTTCTCACAGAAAGGTCCTGCATTCATTTTAGTAAGTGACAAGGGAAAGAGATAGAATAATATATACACTATTATCTCTCTATATTTAAAACTCACAATGTATTTTTATAACACATCTATGTAGGAAAAAGTCCAGAATACATTTTAAAATAACACAAATTTTTTAGTTACAAAAGAGTCACAGGGGGATAAACTACAGCATGGAAAATATAGTAAATAATATTGTCATACCTATGTAAGGTACCTGTGGGTACTAAAATTATTGGAGGATCACTTTGTAAGTAATATAAATGTCTAACCTCTATACTGTACACCTGAAATTAATATAACATTATATTAAATGTCAATTATAATTGCAAACTTAAAAAAAATTAATAAATAAGACAATTTTTCATTGTGGTTACTCCTGGAGAGGGATTAATTTTGGAGGAGTACAGTAAGGAAAAAGAATTGTGACTTATCCATATTGGTAGAATTTTCGGGATATAAGACCACTTGCACTATGACCTAAAACCAAAATTTCTCTCGGGGAAAACAGAGAGCCAAGTGGCAGTGGAAGAAAGTCAATTTTCTCTTTTCTTATGAGGATATGAAGGATAGCATGTCTGCCATGGAGCCGTTTTCCACCTCATACAAGGAATCCTGAGTTTGTAGTGGTTTCCATGATCTTTTCTCATTTGCTCCTTATGGAGGAAGCTTTGATTTTGACAACAAAGTAAACTCATTTATTGGTATGTGGTCAGTGTCCAATCACAAATAATTTGGCCCATTAAAATTCTACTGAAAATATCACGTGGTTTCTAAAACCTCCTCTCTAGCTTCAGGGTTATATCCCAAGAATGAGTAGATTCTGTGCCAAATTAGACTCTAGTCATCAGCAAATTTGAAAATACTCAGAGGACGTGGCACAGGCAGGCAGGGGGGATGAGGAGGTGTTTAAACTTCACCATCTGAAGTGAGTCACAGTGTGGAAGGGGCTTCTGCTATTGAAGGGGATCTGCAGGAAGTTGGGATGCTTTAGATCAGGAGGGCAGGGGTTATGGGATGTGTGTTTCACCACAAGTAGGTCCAGCCTGCAGAGGCAAATGCAGAGGAGAGCTGGCTGGCAGGACAGGTTCCATTTTGCAGGGGAGGCACACTGGGGAAGGCCCAGGGGAAGGGCTAGGACGGGACACTTGGGTTGGGCCCAGGGAAGAGTCAGATCTCAAGAAGCCCTGGGGTGGGGGGCAGGAGGACTCCAGGTAAATGAAGCCCCAAACTGTGTTTGATTCTCATTTTCACCTTCCTTCTTTAGGCCTGTTCTGTGCACTTTTACCACAGGCTTTTTCTTCTTACTGCCTAAGAGACATGGAATAGTGAGAAAAGAAATGAATTAATAGATACAAGGCTTGGAGGAATGGAAGAGTGTGGGTTCTAGAGGATTTCAGACTGGGCTTCCGGCACTCACTAGCTTTGTGAACTCGGCACCCTACCCAACTCTATGAGCCTAGGATTCTTCATCATTGGAGTGGGTTTGATATGCCCTTCCTTCTGGGACTGGTGAAATGTGTGCACTGCATGTAAGCACCTGGCACAGTGATGGGTGTGCATTGAACCTGTAAGAATGGTGACTATCACTGTGGGGGTTTTTTGACCCCAGATAAGACCAACCCTCCTGCTGAGATTTTTTTTTTTGGTTTTTGTTTTGTTGTTGTGTTAATCCAAGAGATATCTGAGAACGTGCAGTGCTATAGGACACTGGACACACAGTCAGCCAAAAATTATGCTTAACAAAAAAATGATTTGATCTTAGTAAATCATTCCTCTTAGAGGATGTGCACTATTTTATTTGGATGTTGGGGACTCCTCTTCACCAGATGTAATGCAGAGATCTTAAAATGTGTGTCAAAAACCAACCCCTTTCTTCCTTCCCAGCTGCCCTTTGATCCAACTCACCCTGATTTTCATTCATCTAACCCCTAGCAAAAGCAAGCCCTCCCTTAGAGTTTTCAACTTTCACTCAAGACAACCTAACTGAAATGCCCTTTTTATGCAGCACACTCTGTTTCTCCCAGTCTAGGTCACAGAGTGCAGGCACAGTGGCTTCTTGGCATTCTACCTTGAGGAAATATCACACTTATTTATCAGAAACTGCTCACCTGAACCTTCCATCCCTGCCCCGGTTGGAAATTTCTCTCTGGTTTATCCATGATCCCAAATTAACTGCTAAAAGCAGTTATCTATGGGAGGCTTGGCTTCTCAACTGTGAGACCCACCACCCAAGGAACTGGCTCTTGATCACCAGCCTCACACCCTCCTCTGATGCAGGGCCACCCACCTGAGCTTAAAATTAACCTCCATTGAAGGGCTTGAGGCTTCCACAGGCCCAAAATTGTATTGCCCCTGGAAATTTACACCTGATTGATATCATCTGAACCTCCCTCTCCTTCCCTCCTCAGTTCTTTCTGCTTGTATTTTTGTCTGCAAGGGTATCTCACCATCTTCCATTTCCAGAAGCTGGTTATAGTCTCTATCATTCCAGGGGTAGTGCCTGAGCCTTCTTACCATTCTCCCTACTATCAAGGAGCCTTCAGCAAGAGCAAATGCTCAGTTAATTTTTAGAAAAAAAAAACTGGTAAACAATTCATTATAATTTAACTTCTCCTATATACTTGAATAAATGAAGCAAGTGCTGGTATATAATTTTGTTTTACAGAACAGCAGAATAAAAGGAATAGAGGGAACTAAGACTTGACCATCTTTTACTTTCTTCTCCATTTTTTTCTTTATTTTTTGATCCCGACTATTTTAGCACTAATTTCTTTCACATTTCTAAGGAGACACCTTTCCAAAACCATGTTCTCTTGTTCCATGCCTACCCAAGAATCAGGACCAGAGGGGCTCAATTTGCTTGTGGGTAGTGGGGGAAGTGACTGAAAGCTGGCTGAGAGCAGAGCAAGAGGCATTGATCCTTCTCAGACCCCTCCCCCACCTACAGCACCACAATGCAAGGAAGTGGGTTGCCCTGCTCTGGTGAATACCTAAGGATCCACCCCTTACCATATATCAGGTGCACCAAGACAAAGAAATATTACCCAAATGAAAGAACAGATCAAAACTCCAGGAAAACAACTAAGCAACAAAGAGATAGCCAACCTATCAGTTGCAGAGTTTAAAAAACTGATAATCAGGATCCTCACAAAAATGGTTGAGTATGGTCACAAAATAGAGGTAGAAGTGAATGCTATGCAAAATGAAATAAAGGAAAATGTACAGGTAACAAAGACTGAAGGGAAGGAAACTGGGACTCAAATCAAAGACTTGGAGCAGAAGTAAGAAATAAACATCCAACTGGAACAGAATGAAGAAACAATAATTCAGAAATATGAGGAGAGGCTTAGGAACCTTGAGGACAACCTTAAACATTCCAAAATCCTAATTATAGGGCTACCAGAAGGGAAAGAGAAAGATCAACAAGTGGAAAACTTATTTGAGCAAATAATAAAGGAGAACTTCCCCAATCTGGTAAAGGAAATAGACTTCCAGGAAGTCCAGGAAACTCAGAGAGTCCCAAAGAAGTTGGATCCAAGGAGGAACACACCAAGGCACATCATAATTACATTAGCTAAGCTTAAAATGAAGGAGAGAATTCTAGAAGCAGCAAGGGATAAGGGCACAGTCACCTACAAAGGAGTTCCCATCAGACTGTCAGCTGATTTCTCAAAACAAATGGACAAACAAACAAACAAACAAACCAAAAAACCTTATAGGCAAGAAGGGGCTAGAAAGAAGTATTCCAAGTCATGAAAGTCAAGGACCTCCATCCAAGATTACTCTATCCAGCAAAGCTATCATTTAGAATGGAAGGGCAGATAAAGTGATTCCCAGATAAGGTCAAGTTAAAAGAGTTCATCATAACAAGCCATTATTACATGAAATGTTAAAGGGACTTACCTAAGAAAAAGAGGATAATCAAAAATATGAACAGTAAAATGACAATAAACTCACAACTATCAACAACTGAAACTATTAAAAAAAAACAAAAAATGAACTAGGCAAACAACTAGCACAGGAACAGAACCACAGAAATGGAAATCACATGGAGGGTTATCAGTGGGAAGGGTGGGAAGAATGAGAAAAAAAAAACGTACAAGGAATAGTAGCATAAGTGGTAGGTACAAAATAGAAGGGGGGGTGTTAAGAATAGTATAGGAAATGTAGAAGCCAAAGAAGTTATTTGTATGACCCACAGACATGAACTAAGGGGGGGGAGTCCGGCTGGGAGGGGAATGCAGGGTGAAAGATTATAAAGGGGAAAAATGGTATAACTGTAGTGTTTATTGTGTTACAAGCCATTGAGTTGGCTCTGACTCGTGGCAACCGTATGAACGAGTGACATCCACACTGTCCTGTCCTCTACAGTCCCGCTCAGCTCCTGTAAATTCATGCCTATGGCTTCTTTTATGGAGTCAACCCATCTCAAATTTGGCCTTTCTCTTTTCCTGCTGCCTTCTATTTTCTCTACATTATTGTCTTTTCCAAAGAACTCTGCCTTCTCATAACATGTGCAAAGTAGGACAGCTTCAAGTTTGTCACTTTTGCCTCTGGCAATGTTTCAGTCTTGATTTGCTCTAAGACCCACTTGCTTGCCTTTCTGTGGATCCAAGATATCCAGAGAGCTCTCCTCCAACACAGTATTTCAAATGGATCATTTTTTCCCTCTCTTAGACTAGACAGTTTTCTTAGTGATTTCAGTCAAAATTCTAAGGATGAAATAATATAAATAATCTGCAATCTTTTTCAGAAATATAAGATAGAAGCATTGTTAATCCATTCTATTCAGCCAGTATCACTGTAAATACAAAGCCAAATAAATATATTACTGGAAAAGAAAACTATACACAAATATTTCTCATGAACATGGAAAAAATTCCTTAACAAAATAATAGCAAACAAAATACATCAGTATGTAAAAGGAATAATATCTCATTACTGAGTGGGGCTAATTTTCAGAATTCAGGGCTAACTCAATACTTATAAACGAATTAGTGTATTTCATCATATAACTGACTGAATTTAAAATTATCATATCAATTGATGTAGAAAAATAATTTGAAAAATTTAATACCCATATATGTTAAAAAATTAAAAATTACAATTATAAGGAAACTTTTTTAACCCAATAAAGGATATATAAGAAAACTTACAGCTAGCATTATACCTAATGATAAGAGAACAAATGCTTTCTTCCTAAGATTGGAAATGTAATAAAGATGTCCTCTCATTATTCCTATTCAGTGTCATAATGAAAGTCTTGTCTTGTGCAAGATAAGAAATAACAGAAATATCTAAGGTCTACAAAAAGGAAATCATATGGCATTTGTCTTTCTCTGACTGACTTATTTCATTTAGCATAATACTCTTTAGGTCCACCCATGCTGTTGAAAATGGTAAGATCTTGTTCTTTTTATGGCCAATTAATATTTCATTGTATATATGTACCACATCTCCTTTATCAAATTGTCTATTGATGGGCACTTGGGTAGCTTCCATAGTTTGCCTATTACACTTTTTGTCCCCTTACACTTTTTGTAGAGGACATGATTGTCTATGTAGAAAACCTCTAAGAATCCATGAAGAAAACTTCCTGGAACTAATAAGTGAGTATAGTTGCTTTACTATACACCAACAATATAAAATGGAATTAGATATTTTAAAAGCAAAACCATTTACAATTGCGCAAAAATTAAATACTTAGATATAAATCTAACAAAGTACATACTAGATCCACTTATAAGAAATTCCAAAACACTTATCAAGGAGGGCCTAAATAAATGGAGAAATATTCCCTGTTCATGAATTGGTAGACACACTATTTTTAAGATGTTAATTATTTCTAAACTGATCTGTAGGTTTCATGCAATCCCAATAAAAATCTAAGAAAACTTTTTTGTAGATATAGACAAACTGATTCTAAGATATATATGGAGTGGCAAAGGCCCTAGAATAGCCAACATGATATTGGTAAAAGGAGATCAAAATTTAAAGATACTCTACCCTATTTCAAGGCCTAATATAAAACTATAGTAATCAAGACAGCATAGTGTTGGAAGAGAGAATTGGGAGCCCAGAAATAGATCCACACAAATACAGTCAACTAATATTTGACAAAGGCACAAATAAATAAAAAATAATTTTTCACCAAATAATGATAGAACAATTGGACCTCCATATGGGGAAAGTTGAACTTACATGCAAATCTCATACCTTACACAACAATTAACTCAAAATAGATGACAGTTATAAATGTAAAATGCAAAATGTGTAGCTCCTAGAATAACACACAGGAGAAAATCTGTAACTTTGGGTGTGGTAATAAGTATATTAGATCCAACACCAAAAGCACAATCTATTTTTTAAAAAAAGATAAGTTGGACTTGATTAAAATTAAAAAGTTCTGTTCTGTTAAAGACACTATTGACCACCTTGGCTGGTGTGGCTCTGTGGATTGAGTGATGGCTTGTGAACCAAAGCATTGCTGGTTCGATTCTCAGGCTAGGGTATATGCCTGGGTTGCAGGCCAAGTCCCCATAGAGGGTGCACAGGAGGCAACCACACATTGATGTTTCTCTCCCTCTCTTTCTCCTTCCCTCCTCTTCTCTAAAAATAAATAAATAAAATCTTTAACAAAGACATTGTTAAAAGAATGAAAAAGCAACCCATATATTGAGAGAAAATATTTCCAAATCACATATCTGATAAATGACTTGCTTATACATGTACAAAGAACTCTTAAAATAATAATAAAACAAGCAACCAGTACTGGTTTAAATGGCGCCTCTTAAAGGATAGGTCCATTCATACAGATGGCCACTAGACATATGAAAAGGTACTCAGCATCACTAAACATCAGAGAAATACAAATCAAAATCACAATGAGGTACAAACTCACACTTGTCAGAATGGCTATCATCAATAAATCAGTGAACAACAAGTTTTGGCTAGGATGCGTAGAAAAGGGAACTCTCATGCAATGCTGATGGGAAAGGAGATTAGTGTAGTCATTATAAAAATAGTACAGAAGGTCTTCCCAAAATTAAAAATTGAAGTACCTTATGACCCAGCAATTCCACTTCTAGGTATATATTTGAAGAAAACTGAAATACTCATTCAAAAGAATATATGAACCCCTATGTTCATTGTAGCATTATTGGCAATAGCCAAACTATGGAAGCTACCCAAGTGACCATCAATAGACAATTTGATAAAGAAGATGTGGTACATATATACAATGGAATATTACTTGGCCATAAAAAGATCAAGATCTTACCATTTTTGACAGCATGGGTGGATCTAAAGAGTATTATGCTAAGTGAAATAAGTCAGTCAGAGAAAGACAAATGCCATATGATTTCACTTGCATGTGAAATCTAAAGAACATTATAAATTAACAAACAAACCAGAAACAGACTTATAGATACAGAGAGCAAACTGATGGTTGCCAGAGGGTAGGGGGTTTGGGAGACTGTGTAAAGGAGGTGAAGAGATTGAGGAGTACAGATTAGTAGTTACAAAATAGTCATGCAGATGTAAAGTACAATATAGGAAATATAGTCAATAATATTGTAATAACTATATATGGTAGGTACTATAAATATCAGGGGAACAGTTTGTAAAGTACATGCTTGTTTGACCATTATGCTGTACACCTGAAATTAAAACAGAATAACATTGAATGTAAAATGCAATTGAAAAACAAACAAAAAAATTACCACAGGTATTATATATTTTAGCTTAAAGTAAAATTAAAAATATTAGCTGACTGGTAAATGATAGTCTTTGTGATCAATTCTGATTTGGTAGTCTATGGTATAAATTATCATATAAGTGATAAATATCTTACTGAAAATGAATATGTACTATGTATTCTGGAAAAGCACAGGTAATTATATTGTTATAGGCCTTGGTCATGAACATAACTATCAGTTATTGCAGTCCAGGATACATTGGCAAACTTGTTAAGAGGTACTTTTCTAGTTGTGTTCACAATACTGCTAGAAACCAAACACTCATAGCATTTCATTTTCTTCTCAATGCTAAATAAAAGATGAAGTACCTGGACAGAATGTACCTTTGTGCAACTAAATGAGAATATTCAGGGATGAAGTTCTAAAATTGCTGAAGGTCATACAGTTTGAATATGCCAGGCCAGAAACCAGAACTCACATCTTCTTAGCCCACAGACTCTTCTCTAAGATTGTCTGTATCTGACTGTTGCTTCTAGAATATTTGTATCCAGGACTATGCCCAGAGATGATGCACTCTTCTCTCTCTCTAGTTGCTGCTGTACTCATCCCTTCTTCCCTTGTAACTGAGCTAATTTGCTTTCATTTGAGGTAGGAAGTGTGACTCTGACCTTTGACCGATTTAGAACAGAATTTTACCTCTATTCTTGTCTCACAAGGGTGAGATTTAGAATTTACACAACTCCACTCTAAGAAGACAAGCAACCCAATTAAAAAATGGGCACAGGACTTGAACAGACACTTCTCCAAGGAGGACATACAGAGGATCCAGAGACACATGAAAAGATGCTCAATATCACTAGCTATCAGAGAGATGCAAATTAAAACCACAATGAGATACCACTTCACACCTGTCAGAATGGCCATCATAAACAAAGCAACAAACAACAAGTGTTGGAGAGGTTGTGGAGAAAAGGGGACCCTAGTGCACTGTTGGTGGGATTGCAGATTGGTACAACCACTATGGAAAGCAGTATGGAATTTTCTAAGAAAACTAAAAATGGATCTACCTTTTGACCCAGCAATTCCACTGCTGGGATTATATCCTAAGAACCCTGAAACACCAATCCAAAAGAATCTATGCACCCCAATGTTCATCGCAGCACAATTTACAATAGCCAAGTGTTGGAAGTGACCTAGGTGCCCATCAGTAAATGAATGGATAAAGAAACTATGGTACATTTACAAAATGGAATTCTATGCAGCAGAAAGAAAGAAAGAAGGAGCTCCTGCCATTCATGACAGTGTGGATGGAACTGGAGAGCATTATGCTAAGTGAAATAAGCCAGGCAGTGAAAGACAAATACCATATGATCTCACCTTTAACAGGAACCTAATTAAAAAAACAAACAAATAAGCATAATATAACCAAAGCCACTGAAATTGAGAAGGGGTTGATAGTCACCAGAGGGGAGAAGGGAGGGAATTTCAGGGGGAAAGGGGAAGGGTTTGGAGCAACAAGTATAAAGGACACATGGACAAAAACTGGTGGGGGTGGAAATGGGAGGGAGGTGGGGAGGGCTGGGGTGGTTGGCTGGAATGGGAGTAAAAGACAGAAAACTGTACAAGAACAACAATTAAAATTAAAAAAATTAAAATTAAAAAGAATGCTATTTAAATACTTCTTAAATTTGCCAAAATAATATGAAGTTAGAAACTCTTTAAATGGGTGGTAATTGCAAGTAATCAAACATGTTAGGTAATATAGATGAGGCCATTTTGCAAAATTAAAAGTGTAGGAACTCAAAGTACCTAATTTAAAAATTAATATTTTCTTGTGTTTGTAATGTAATTAGTTCTTGCCTTCCTTTTTTCCCTATACTATTTTCTCTCTGTCCCTTACTTCACAGTCATATATTCAGATATCCACCACAGCAGGCATGTCAATGAACCTCCTTACCTGAGCCAGGTAGTCTTGGAGGCAGTTTGCCTGAAGAAGTGGCTGGAATTCCAACACAAATAATTAGGATTAAAAGTAGTGCTTACAAGGATGCTCTTTAAAGCCCCAGAAGACATTTTGCAATGACCAATGGCATTTTCACTTGTCATAACAAGAATAGAGGTGTTTGTCATTTAGAGGGTAGTGGCCAGGGTTGTTGCTAACCATCTTCTATATACAGGACACCTAATTCCCACCCCCGCTCCACAACAAATAATTATATAACATAAAATATTAGTAGTGCCAAGATTGAGAAACTGACTTAGGTAGGCAGGGATCTCATTTTCTGCTATGAAAATCTTGTACAAAGGTTTATATGATTAATCTCTCAGAAAGCTCTAAACCCATTGGCAATGAGGTAGATTTATGACTGGTATAAACTAGTGCACTGTCCACTACAGTAGTCACTAGCCACATGTGATTATTTACATTTAAGTTAAATTTGTCACTGAATAAAGTTAAATTTTCAGTACCTTGGTCACACCAGTCAGATTTTGAGTGCTCAGTAACCAAATGTGGCTAGGTTACTTTATTGGAACATTTCCATCATTACAGAAAGTTATGTTGCATGGTGCTATGCTAGAGATCCACATACAAAGTGAAATAAAGGTGAAATAGATGGTGGACCCAAAGATATGTCATATGTGGTAGGAAGTGGAGGTAGGAAATGTTATCTCTTGTTAATTTATATTTTTACTTTTAATGTCCAATCATATACCTACAACAATATTTAGAAAGGATATAAGATATTGAGCAAGATAACCAAACTAAAGTATAATAAAAATAAAGTTTTCTTTGGATTGATTGAGGCCAAAATCTAGAGTTTAAACTGTATACAATTTAATATGCACATATGTGTTCAACAGCTTACAAAGATATACCATGAGTTTTGAACACTGATTTCTATTTCCTTCTCAGGTAGTAAATTAGGATAATAGTTAAGCAGTTGGTTTTCTCTCCTGAGTGTCAAAAGCTGCTTTGGGTCCACCTCATGCAATATGCACCAGGACATAGATCTCTGCTTCATAGCTCTGATTGTGTAAACCTTACAGAGTTTTCTAAGAATAGACTTTAATCATAAAGTCTTTGTAATTTCCTTCTAAAAATAATTGCATTTCTCTGATATGTTTGTTTTTTTCCTGACTGTGGCCCTAAGTATAGCTGCAATATCTGGCCTTATTTCACATAAAACTAGGGAGAAACAGCATTCGCTGTGCTGTCAAAGAATAATTTCACCTGACCAGTTAAACAGATAAAGGAGAATATATTTAAGACTATTGCAATAAGGGCGAGAAATTCAAGTCAGCTCCACTGAAAGACAAGTCTGAAAGATTTTAAAGGCTGTGATGAGCTAATGGAAAAATACTGGAAGACATTGGAGGGAAAAGTGTCTATGTGATTGGGTTATCTGAATTTGTTAATTGGTGCTTATCTAAGTTAGTCTCCAATAATCAGGCAGTCTGGGAGAAAGGGAGCTTTCTTGATTATTACCTTTCAAAGGGATGGCCCCCAAGTCCCTGAGAAAAACATTGTTTGGTTATAGAAGATTTATATCTCAAAGGGGCAGCAAACAAAATTACAATTGCCTGCTTTCTAAAGCAAATGCTCTACAGAAAGGAATTTAGAGCTTATAGTCAGGAAAAATC
The DNA here is from genome assembly GCA_004027475.1 of Anoura caudifer. Lineage (NCBI taxonomy): Eukaryota > Metazoa > Chordata > Mammalia > Chiroptera > Phyllostomidae > Anoura > Anoura caudifer. Next base: position 24,339 of record PVKU01008597.1, on the reverse strand, counting down.
CTACAGTTCAGTTAAGCTGAGGGTCACATTAAGTATGTTTTGGTCAATGCACAGTGAACTATGACATTTTAAAAAATAGTCTCCAGTATTTGATTTTTTAATTAAATTATAGTAGGCATACAATATTATGTAAGTTTCAGGTGTACAACACTGTGGTTTGACATTTATATATCTTACAATGTGCTCACCATACTAAGCCTAGTAACCTTCTATCACCATGAAAAGTTAACACACAGTTACTAACTATATTTTCCTTCACCTTCTCCACCCATCTCCCCTCTGGTAGTCATCAGTTTATTTTTTGTTCTTATGAGTTTGTTTTTGTTTTGTTTTATTTGTTAATTTGTTTTTATTTTTAATTTGTATATCTTTCTAAATTAAATTTATTGGGGAAACATCAGCTAATAAGATTATATAAGTTTCAGGAGCACAGTTCTACAACACATTATCTGTATATTTCATTGTGTGTTCACCATCCTAAGTCAAATCTCCTTCCATGAACTTTTATGAATTAAAAAAAAACTTCAATATATAAGTGAAATCATGCAGTATTTGTCTTTCTCCATGTGACTTGTTTTACTTAGCACAATACACTCAAGGTCCACCCATCCTGTCCTGAATGGCAGGATTTCATTTTGGGGTATTTATCAAAGAAAATGGTAACACTAACTCAAAAAGATATGTGAACTGTCACATTTTAAGACTGACTTGCTGGGAAGAATAATTTCTAATTTGAATTCCACTCAGAAAATGGAATCACCTATTGAGCAATATCCTGCCTTCCTCATATAAACAGAGTTACACATTTTATCACCCTGAAGTTTAAGAGAGTGTCATGTATCTTTTTTTCAGGTGAGCCACTTCAAAAATCTCCATAGTTACTATTGGAAAGAAGAAAAGATTGGAAAGCAGTGAGAGTAATCGTACCTAATTATCAACTCAACACAATTAAGGCAAGAAGATATATTCATTTTCAGATTTTCTAAGAACATCCTTTGAGTGCATAGCTACACTATAGTGAATCAAGTATGAGAACAGTCTTCACTTTAGAAACTCACAGAGTAGGATAGATGATATTCTAGATAAGCTAGTCATCTTAAAATTTGCATGGGGTAGACATAGGGTTTCCTTGTCTCTGAACAACATTTTCATTTTAACCTCATGTTACCACAATGTTACTTCCCTCTTACACTCAACAGTGTAATTTCTAACTTCTCCTTCATATCCAGAATAAGGAAACTCTCCCACTTTAATTTGCCCATAACACTCTGCCTTTGAAACAATTTATCTCAACTGCAACTATTAATAACTTGCATACTCCAGAATACCATGCATGCTTGTAGCTGTCTTCTCCATTGTTGTGTCCCTAGCCTCTAGGTAGGCATTTGGCCAAGAGTAAGTACTAAATAATTATTTTAAACTTATCAACATTATATCATAAACTTTTTGCTTCTTAAAAAGTAGCCAGTAAATTCCCCGTACTCTTTATTATGTTTCTCAAGGACACTTTCTAAAATGTACTGTTTGTTCTTTAAAATAATATTACATATTCAAAACAATTCATAGCACATTGGGGCATTTTGTAAGTTGTGAGCATGGATTTTGCTCCATATGTTTTATAACATAAACAACATGTTATATTTTGGATCCTCACAGAAGGATACATTTATTAATTTTAGAAGGAGAGGAAGTGGGGAGAGAGAAACATTGAAGTGAGAAAGAAACATTGACTGGTCACCTCCCTTATGCACCCTAACTGGAATTCAACCTGTGACCTAGGTATGTGCCTTGATTAAGATCAAATCTGCAATCTTTTGGTGTACGGGATGACGGTCCAATCAACTTAGCCATCTGGCCAGGGCATAACATGTATCTTATTAATTGTAAAGATAGAGATAAACCCAATCTCCCCCACATTCTTCAGATTAAACATTTTATAGATAAAGGTGGCATATCCTAAATGCACCGTATCAGTTTTAAAGAATGTTCAAAAGTATGTGACCAGTAGGGTTGACATGTATTTCCACTGATGATCAGAAACAACTTTTAGATGAAAAAAGATGTAATTATAAAAAACAAAGAATACAAATGACACACAGTAAAGACAATGAAATTAACCTAATAAATACAACTATAATGTATTGGATGCCTAATATATCTTGTATACATTATATATTGTATTTAATAAAGTAAAACATTATGTGTTAAGGAAATATTACTGTGAGAAAATAGCTAGCAAATAATAACAGAAATTGAGAGAATGAAAAAATGACAGTTCAAACTTTATCACTAAAACCTAACTCCAATATTTAAGTTTGCATTGGATGATTTTCCAAACTGAGATTCTTCATGGATTTAATAAATTTGATCTTTCTAATTTATTTTCACACTCAACAAAAGCTACTCTTTGGAAATTCTACACTACATAATGTTTCACATCACTTTTACTTTTTTAAATATTTCACTGCCAACCAAAAAGGTTTAATAAAAATAATGATATAAAGAATAAATGGCATTTTAACTTTGCTGTTTTCTTGTCCCAATCAAGGTATTAGAGTGCTACACTGTTCACATTTCATCAAACCTTATAACCCTGTCTTCTTTGTCTGTAAATGTTTTGGAGTTACATGTTTTTTTTAAAAAGACTATTTCAAATAAAATTTTATGTAGCTAATTTTTGATACCCAACTACAGGCTTTTGACTTAAATATTATTCCTAAAATGTCTTGTGTGAAAGATGATTTAAGAACAAACTATTTGTCATACATAAAGTATTCTCCCAAACCATTTTATAAAGCTTTATTGAGACAAAATTGACATATAACATACAAGGTTAAGATATACAATGTGTTCTTTATACATGGACAAAAACAAGGGGGTGTGGAAACAGGAGGGAGATGGGGATGGCTGGGGGGGTGGACTGGGAGTAAAAGGCAGAAAACTGTACTTGAACAACAATTATAATAAAAATTAAAAAAGATGTACAATGTGATGATTTGATACACATATTTATTGCAAGATGATTACCAGAAGTTTAATTAACATATACTTCACCTCTCATAATTACCATTTTTAAAACTATTTTAGAAGGTGAATTACTTTAGCAATTATTTATATATGTATGTATATGAGAGGCCTATTTTTTGTCAAGTAGTATTTCTGTTATATAGCATATTGTATTTTATTTGGGGGCTAATTTTTTCCTAAAACCAAAATGAATGTTTAATGTTTTGTTTTTTAAAAATAAGGTACACAATATGTTCATTTTAAGTTTTAAAAATAATCATGATATCCTATATTAACTCTCTCTCTTTCTCTCTACCGCTTATCCTCCTCCCTCCCTCCCTCTCTTTCTCAATCTCTCTTTTTCACTCTGTCTTCATCTGTGATTCTGGCTGAATGTGAGTGTATTACTTTAACAGCCTTATATCCTGATGTCTAGTACTTTTAACAACATACCAAAGTTTTGCATTTATCTTATTTTCTTGAATTACCACTTTAATTTCTGTGATTATATTTGCTTAATATACCACCTAGTGTCTATCATATTGTCCAGGGCTCAGCAAATTATCTCTCACTGGAAAAATCCATCCCGCCACCTGTTTTGGTTACTAAAATTTTATTAAAACACAGCCATACCCATTCATTTTGCACATTCTCTTGGGCTGATTTTATACCACAATGACAGAGTTGAATACCTGCAACAAAGATCATGAGGCCTACAGAGCCTAAAGTATTTACTATCTGGCCCTTTGGAGCAAAAGTTTGCTGTCCCCTATCCATTGCCTGATATACAGCAGGTGTTGAATATATATACTTATATCTTAATTAAATAATAGATGAATAGTTGGATGGGTGGGAAATGATAGAGAGATGTAGGCTTTATGTAAGAGGAAACCATTTTACTTAATTCCACATGTTGAGATCCAAACTGATTTCCAGAGCACGAGTGGTTTTATTATGGTTAGAGAAAAATGAGAATGTATCTATTCCCAGAAGCAATAAATATTGGGACAAGGTGGTGAAGTAAGCTAAAAGATTTAGTTCTTGACTGTTATAAAGAAAATTTAATCTCAAATCAAGAGTGTACTAATTTTTGGTTGCCTCCAAATCTCAAAAATTGGATGCTCAGTAAGATCATTAAGTATTGTAGAGTTCACTACTACCTAATTCAAGAAATTTTCACACCCCATTATGTTCCTTATCTTGAGGTAATTTCATTGCTACCTCTGTCTTCTCGGTGGAACTGTTAACTAGTCAAAACTGAAAATCTACAGTCCTAATGAATTTCTTTCTAAATGTTGCTATAGTCTTTTAAGTAGAAGAGCTTGCAATACTTGGGATTTTTTAATTATCAGGATTGTATTATGGTTCTTTGAAATATAGATAAATGAGAGCTGGCCTGAATAAGAAGTTTAATGCAAATTATACAGCAGAAATCCAGAGAAGGAATATAATTTCTTTAGTCAGTGAAACTTAATTTCTTGCATTTCTCAAGTAAATAATTACTGGACAAGAATCTCCAGAGATGTGTGTGGAGACCAGAAATTTTCATGGTTGATAGAAATACATTTTCTTTGATCATCTATGAAGACATTGAGGATGGGCAAATATACTATATAATGAAATGAGACTGTCAACCTTGATATTTAAATTATATTGCTTTTGTGGATTCAAAACAGTTTTCTAATTTTATATTTTAATATATCTAGTATAAAAATAGAATGAATTACTGGAATCTTCAAAATATAGAAATTATACATGTCTTATTCCCATACTCAAAATTCCTTATTTCAGTTTTTCCATCTAAATTATCTCTGTCATGCTGTTCTACATTCTTTTTATCTTCTGTTTTATTTATATTTATACTTGCCTATGAAGATAGAAAATGCATAATAAAAGACATGGTTAGCAATAAATAAGCTTTGAGACTGCATCTTTTGTAATGGTAGAAACTTGGGACGTGAAGCAGAAGCCCTGAGCTTGAAACTTTCCCTCACTTGGGATTCAGGGGACCACTGCATTACCTCTTGAATAAAAGAAGACCTAGCTGCATAGCTGGAACAACTGGAAAAATCTCTCTTTGCAAGCACAGTGCCCAATTTGCAAGTTAAAGTGGATTATAGATGGATAATAAATTTAAGAAGAAATTTACCTGCCATAAAAAGCACTACTGCTTTTCAATCAAGAGACCAGATAAAAGTAATAGTTGGGAAAGTCCTGATCTTAGAAATCGGCATTTTGAGTACAAATTATGAACACTGGAGAGAAAAATGTCATACATAATGCTTGTATCAAACCATTTGGTTTGATGGATGAGGAAATCTGGCATATCTAGGCATGAGGTATTTGTGGGACAAATGACAAAATCGAATTCATTGTTAGAGTATCTTCCATCCTCCTCCAAATGGTAGAATTCAAGAATGAAATAGAAACCTTATGAATGAAGAAAAACAGACTGAAATGTCAAACAGCAACCTACAAATGACTGTCTTCTCTCTTTCTTTCTTTTTCCCTCTCTCTTCCCTCCCTCCCTCCCTTCCTGCCAGTTCAGGCTAGCTCCACCGTGTCATGCTCTGCCTATGCCTAAACTGAAACTTGGTTGACTAAAATGGAAAATCCACTTTCCATTTCATTTTTCTTTAGTTTATCACTTCTACCTTGAATTTTAACCTTTGCTATATTCTATATGAGTATGGCACTGAAAGGACATCTTGTAAGGACCCAGTCAGCTAGACATGAGTTCATAATGATTTGTTCTGGTAGGTTCATTGTGCTATCAATAGTCAGAATCAAAAAAGTTTCCTCCTTGTGTTTGGGCCAATCAAAGAAATTGTGCATTATATCTTATTTCCTGTCCACAGCTTGGATTCATTCACAAACAGAATGTTAGTCTCCAGTTTTTTCCAAGCTTTACTGTGAACTGCATAGGTTGGCCTTTACACACTGGAATAAGAAGCTCCTCTGGAGCAAGGTTTCTGAACCTTGACATTATTAATATTTTGGGATGAATAATTATTTGTTGTTGGGAGACTGTCCTGTGTACTGTACAATGTTTAAAAACATCTTTGTATCTGCCTATAAAATGCCAGCCATAATGCCCTCAAAGTTCATTCATGTTGTAGAATGCCTCAGAATTTCCTTGATTTTGTACCATATTTTTATCTATTTATGCATTGATGGATATCTGAGTTGCTTGTATCTTTTGGCTATTGATGCTGCTATAAGCATGAGTGTGCAAATATCTCTTTGAGACGCTGAAATTATTTTGGGTATATATCCAGAACTGGGATTCCTGAATCACATAATAATTATATTTGTAATTTTTAAGGAACTGCCATACTTCTTTCCATAGCATTTATACTATTTTACATTCCTACTAACAGTGCATAAGCATTATAATTTGTCCACATCCTCAACAACAATTGTTATGTTTTATTTAATTTTTATGGTAGCCCTCTTAATAGGTATGAAATGGTGTCTTATTGTGATTTTGATATGTATTTCTTTAATGATTAGTGAAGTCGAGCATCTTTTCATGTGCTTGTTGGCCATTTGTATATCTTCTTTGGAGAAGTGTCTATTCAATTCCTTTGCCTGTTTTTAAATCAAATTGTTTGTTGTTGTTGAGAAGTATTTCTTTATATATTCTAGATACTAACCCCTTATCAGACACGTGATTTGCAAATATTTTCTCCTCTTCTGTGGGTTGCTTTTCAAACTGTTAATTGTGTCCTTCTGTACACAGAAATTTTAAATTTTGATGTAGTCCAATTTACCTACTTTCAGTTTTTATTTTATATCTCAAAACTAAATTCAATGATTTGCATCATTGATCTTCAGACTGTGTCATGGAAAAGATCTAGGAAATCAACCAAGAATGTCGCACTAGTATATAGCTATCTAGTTTGCATAGCTATTAATATTGTTTTGTTAATGCCATCTATACTCAATTTTGAGACCATGGATAGAGGCCAGTCAGTTCCCCTTCTTGGGTAGCTGATTAAGTCTACACACCAACCACCCCTCTTTTTGGCTCTCACACTGTGAGTCCCTATGCATGTACCAGCCCTAATCACCCTATGTCCAGGTACCAGACAACTAAGCAGCCTATATATCACAGAGTCCTTGAAATTATTCAAGTTGTTAACTCACAGGGAATTTGAGAGATCTAGCTAAACTCACTCTGCTTGCCATACATAAACTGGCCTTATAAATCCAGTTTGCTGTTACATTGCCCCTCAGTGCAACCCTCTCCCTGCCCCTGCTTGGCTGCCTTGTTTCATTTGAAGTAGTAACAAAAGTTTTGCTTTTTGGTACCATGCAAGTGCCCTTGTGTTGAGTCCTACTATCAAAAAACCCTTTATATCTTATAATTACTAACCAAGAAAAAAAGAGGGTGCCATCAAGACCAAAATTAATAAAGTAATGGTAAAATGTCAGCTCTGGTTATGATGACACAGAAGAAAAGATTTGATGCATCCTCAATACTTCAGGAACATAGAAAAATAAATAATTTAAAGATAGAAAATAAAAATAGCAGTATTAAAATAAATATCTTCATGGGCCAAAGACAAAGCAGAAATATTAAGTTCAAGACACATACCTGCTAGTCTACAAGCCTGGAGGCAAGAACCAGTGATTATGGCTTCACATCTTGTGAGATAATGGTGTCAAAATATGCTCTACCTAAAAGGATCAAAACCTAGCAAAAAAAAATATGTCTCTAATAAATATTTTAATAAAAATTTTTAGCAATATGTTAGCAAGTTGAAATCAACTCTTCAAAACAAAAAAAAAAAGAGAATCTCTAATTAACAAATGTTATTTACCCCAGGAATGGCAAAAAAATGAGATGATAAAAATTCAAAATCATTAGTCATTTGGGAAATGAAATTAACATCACAATGTAATATTAAATCCACCAGAATAGTTAAATTAAGACCGATAACACTTAGTTTGCCAAGGATTTGTAACAACTTGAACTTTCATATATTGTTGAGTAGGAGTGTAAAATGACACAAGTACTTGGGAAAAAGGATCACACAGTTTTAGTTAAAAAAAAGATACACCTATGCTGAAACCAGGAAGTATACTACTAGATATTTACCCAAGTTATATGCAAACATATAAGTTTACACAAAGATTTGTACACAAGAATGTGCACAGAGCTTTATTCATAAACGCCAAAACTGAAAACACAGCTCAAGTATTGATCAATAGGAGAATAAATAAAGTGTAATATATTCATAAAATGAAATGCTACTTAGTATTGTATTACAAACTAGTAAGATCTTTATACAGAGAACAACACAGATGAATGTCAAAAACATAATGCTGAGTGAAAGAAGCCTTACACAAAAGAGTGCATACTGTATGATATAATTCAGAAGAAGTGCTGCAACAAGCAGAGAAAACTAATTTATGATGGAAAAAAGTCAGAATAGTGGTGACTTCTGAAAGGAAGAGTAGGGGTGGAGACTGACTAGAAAGTATAAGATGAAAACTTTTGATGATAATGCACTATATTGTGAAAGGAGTTTATGTTATTTGTCAAAACTCATTGCATTGCATGTTTAAAATTTGTACATATTGTTTTAAGTAAGTTTCATTTCAAATTTAAAAAACTGCAAACAAATATTGAACTATGGCTTCTGATTTGCATGCTAAAACATTTAGACCTGTAGTACTGATGAATTCAACTTGCAGTAAAATGCCTACAAAAAATAAGATGGATTGATGAATGGGTAGGATGATGGAGAGATAAAAAGATATATAATAAAACCAATGTAGCAAAATGTTAATTGTCAAATTTTGGTGTTGGGTAGGTGAATGTTCACTGTAAAATTCTTTCAAATTTTCTGCATGTTGGAGATATTTTATATATAAAGTTAGGCATTAAGTTGTGAATCTGAGGCATTGAAAAAATATTTCCTATGCGACAGTAAAATGGCAACATTTTCTCTGGCTCTATGACTAAATCTGTGTTACCCACCATTTCTGCCGAGGCAGGAACACTGAATCATCAATATGCTGGAAGATTCATGAGGAGACATTGAGATGGAACCTGCAAATGTTCTAGAAAAGAGAAAAAGAAGAAAAATTCTAAGTCAAATGAAACTCTCAATCAAATGCAAAACATGAATAAATGGTATGTTAGAAAAGAGAACCACCAAATTCACCATTTAAAATACTAGTTCAGTAAATTCTATGAGGAAAGCTATAAAGCCCTAATGAAAGACAATCAGGCACTCTAGATGTTTTTTTCCCCCTTCTAAGAAAAAAAGTATAAATTAAACATTAAATTGTCATTTTACAGCATAACATATTCCTGATGGGACTTTGGATTGCTATGCTATTTTAACTATATAAAGAAATATACTGGAGAAATAAATATATCCATTTATGACTTGGTCTTGGAATGATTCAGAGACTATTCAGCTCTTGATGGATTAAATCAATGATTCATTCATTCAACAAATTTTTATTAAACACTTAAAATAATCCAGGTACTGTCCCTGGTATGCAGTAATATAAAAAACAGCCAATGGTAAGGCCCACAATGAGTATACTTTGTGAAGATTTATCTTTACTTCTGAGGCATGGTGTAGGACAAAAGTGCGAATGAAGTGACAAGGGCTAGGCTAGAAATAACATATGTATTGGACCTCCAGCAGCAGCTAATCTAGTTAAGGAGACTATTTGCCAGCTATACTTGTTAGATGTTCTTTTTCATTTTGTCCCTACAGGATGCTAACAAGATATTGAGGTGGACTCCTGGCTGCCATTAAATGCAAAACACATTTTTACATGGGGACATTAAGTTGGTGGTTTCTTATATGAAGTCAGGAAGAATTTTTAATACTGTGATATATGGTTTCTCAAATAATTATATTGTTGACAAAATCAGGGATTTTATTAATAAAATTGAATTGTATTGAGCTTGATTGTTGGTTAAAAATTCCACACTACATATTGAAAGAGAAATGTAATGCTATTTCCTCAACTAGCTTCAATACTCAGCCTATGCTCATTTTTCCTCATACACTCATGTCAAAATTATTAGTCATTTATCTATACCAAAATATTATCAATCAATAACCACCCTTTCTGCTAAATGTTTTATCTGTTAAGGTTCATCTGCCAGAAGATAGGAACACACTTGTGATCAAAGTAGATATGATTTTTGACTTCATGGCGTTTACATTCTTGAGAGTAACACTGACAATAATCAAAAAGAAAAAATGAAGATAACTATGATATATGATTATTTCTACATAATAAATAAATTATGTAGTACTGGTTGGATACAGGAGCCTTGTTATTTTGATCTAGAATTAATACAGCAGAGGATTTTTGAAGTCCTTAATTTAATGAGAAGTTCATGCCAACTCAGTTATGCTTTTCATATATCCTCCCCCCAATGGCAGATAGATTGTATTGGCCTAGGGCTAGAGCATACTGGGGACACTTACCCATGGTGGGGGTGGGGTGAGGTTGAAAATTAAATTTGATGAGCACTGTGGTAGAATCGTGGGTTCTGGCTGTGCTGAATGAAAAGGAGCTGGGGGTACAGGTTGGGTAGCAGCTACAAAGTTCAGCTTTCCTGTTGGTTGCATCTGCATAGGGGGCTGGGGGGAGGCAAAGAGTCCAAAGGCTGGGTGTAGAGCTTGGAGATGTATGGGGCACAGGGAGGATCAGGCAGACAAGACAGTTCACTGGTTAGCATATTCCATATGCTTCTATAAGGACAGGCCACCACTAGGCTGGAAGGAACACTGCCTGGGTGGGCAGAAAGTGGCTGTGCATGGCATAGGGCTATGACTGTCTGACACAAGTACTGCACTACAGGAAATGCTGAAGGATCTCTGAACTGATGACAAGAGCTGATGATCAGTTGAGTGGGTCCTTAGTGAGGTGGGGGTAGAACAGTCATCATTTGGGCTACCTTAGAATTGTCATGCTCTGGGTTCCCTGTGAAAGCTATGAGCCCACATAATGCTGGGTGGTGAGCCCTTGGGATGTGAACATCTGTTTGGCTCTGTCAGCTGCCACGAGGGTGCCTGGGCAATTGTGTCCTCCAGGGCTCCCCTGCATGTTGCGGAGATGAGTTCCTTTCTGAACAGTCCAACTCTGTGGGTATGCAGCTGATGACAGGGTGGTCAGGTCACTGGACTCTTTTTACTGCCACTTTTCTTCCTCATCTACAACTTCTTGACCTGTAGGCAAAGCTACTGCTTCTCTTCCTGTAGGGCCAAAAGCTTTACTTGCAACTTCAGGAATTGTTCCTTGTTCTCTTCTAGCGACATTCTCTCTTCTGTCTCCTTTTTCTTCCTTCATTTTGTGTTTCATCATCTTGCCTACCTCTCTTCCTGTGTTTGATGCTCTGGCTCCATTATTATGTGCAAGTGTGACACCCTAGTCATGGCACTGGAAAGCATGGGGCTCTTCAGGAGGGCAGACATGGTGCTGTGGGGGGCACTCGCACTGTGGGCTCCTGGACCATGCACCCTGGATCTGTCCCTGACTTCCAGACCTCAGAATGCACTTATAGGCAGGCAGGCACTCAGGGACAATCATATTGGTTCTGCCAAGGAGGAGGTGGCCAGCTGCCCACCACCCGGGTCACTTGTCTGGCACCTGCAGTCCAGCCCAGCCGTGGGCTATGGCTTCAGCATGGGCAGGCGGAGGAATGAGTGCCTCTAACCTTAGCTTTCCTTAGCCTCCTTCTCCACCAGTCCCTGTGCCAGACCTCCCTCCCAACTGTATCTTAGGTTTCTCTGATACAGAGCCTCATGCTCTTTAAATCTTTGACAAAACTTAGTCAAACTTTTTCTAAGCATAATATCAACTTTTTTCTAAGCATAATGAATGTTGAAATAGTATTTCACTGTGCTTTTAATTTAATTCATTTTATTGGGGTTTAATTGGCATTTCTCTAGTACCTAGTGAGTTTGAATATCTTTTCATGATTATTGGCTGCTTGAGTTTCCATTCTGGGAACTTTCTTATCTTGTGATTTGCACTTAATTTTGTCTATGGGATTTTTGTACATTTAATTTTTTAATATCAAAGATATTTTTTCTCATCTTGTTCATACACAAAGTTTAGTTTTGTCCAATATTCTCAAATATTCTATATACAACCTGAAGTACTCAGTAGACAAAAGGCATCTCCGTCCTTAGAACCTATGCATTTTAGGAAGTGCTCTGAGTTTTAAGATTAAAAAAAAAAAACAACTGACTTTTGTACATAGCAAAAGTTTTCAATTTAGATAGATATCAGATGATACAGATTTTATCAAGTGTACTTGGTTTCAATTTATTCACTACAGAGAAGGGCAATATGTGCAGTATTCTATAGAAAACAAAATGTTGGAAGTTGGAGCCTGAGTTAGAGAAATTACAGAGAGAATTTTCTAAAGAACAGGTATTCTATTATTTGCTTTAACATTTTTATCGCAGCTTTATAAATCCCCCCATCTTCCCCATGTTTCAGTAAATTTTGCTACATAATAGTCTTTTGTGTGGATGAAGGAAAAGAACTGACTTCTGTAGCTCAGCTGGCATGATGTAGAACAGGAAAAGCATAAATGATGCTTTAAGTCATCATCTGGACCAGTTTAGGGAAGTAATGGAGTTTTGGGTTAGAAGTGAACAGGACCTGAGGAGCTTCACTGAAATGGAAATTAGACTTTCTCCATATCACGGAATGGTTGTGAGATAGTTTTAATATATTTAGAGAAATAGGGCAACTCCAGATTTGGTGTACTATGTTTAGTTTTCCACACCCAAGATAAGAGAAGAGTTGAGATATCCAAGTAATGTGGCAGAATAGTGGAATGTTTTAACACCATTCAAATAACAGTTTTTGTATGTCATTTTGAGTGTCAAACAATTCCTTTCACTTCTTCTTAATACAATCTGCTTTAATTAATTTTTATGCCTAAATACACCGAGAGGAAAAAAAAATCTTTGAAACTGAGCACAGAGACCAAAATATCAATAAAGGGAAAAGTCAAAGGTGATAAGAAGAAATTAAATCCAAACCACCCAATCCACCCTACATAGCACAAATGAAAATGTATATGATATTAGGGGAAGAATGGGATGGGAATCTGAGCTATTCTCTTTTAGATCTTGTGGGACAAGTTTATGCTGCTAATCCTATCCTCTTTAAGAGGATAATGTTTGCTAAAGTTGCAACTATCTTTTGCATAACCCAACCTCAGTATTTCTCAAATCTGGTTTTATTTTAGAACCACATAAAAATCCTTTTAAAATAAAATACCTAGGCCCTATTACATACCAATTAAGTAACACCCTCTGGGCCTTGGTTTTATGCATTGGTATTTCCAAGCTTCCTAAATGATTGGATTGTAAAGAGTTGAAAACTACTACAACTTGAGTCTGTCAGGGTGAGCAAACCTGGGCAGGGTTAAGCATTCTAGAAATTTCTTTGCAGTTTTATATTTTGTAGACTTACTACACAAATCACCTTCCTGGAGCAGAGCTCACAGGTGGTAGTAAAAAGTTACTTCCACGTTCCATAACTAGTTTAAGTGAAATAAATTAATTTAAAGCAGTGTTTCTCAAGCTTGCATATTCACAAGAATCATCTGAAGACCTTGTTTAGAATACATTAAGGGGCCCACCCAGAACCCATTGAATCAAAATCTTCAGGGATCTTCAGGAGAGGAGCTCAGAGCTTGTGGTTTTGACAAATGTCCTAGGTAAATCTTATGGTGAAGCAAATTTGCTAAACACTGCTTTAGAAGAATCACTATCATAATTACAGTATTAGAGTTTCAACATCTCTTGCCTTTCCAAGAGGGCATCCTGTAAGACATAGGAATATGAGCACAGGCTACCCTTCATAAAATCTTTCTGAGGTAAGGTTAAGACAGACATATAGTCAAAAGGCAAGTGGGATGACATTTTTGATTAGGTTGTAGCAATCATTTCAAGGCAATGATAACAAATATGATTAGTTCCTCTTTGGGAACCTAACTGAAAGAGAACGAGCTAGTTCCAATTTTAAACATGACTAAAAAATGTATGCATACACTTATGATTTGTGCACTGCTGTATTGACCAATAGTTGAAAACAGTGTCACACTAACCCCAACAATAACCAATTTTTTCCTATTTTCTCACAATTAGAGTAGGGTCATTGGCATAGTCACATATCCAAATGTCTCCCTTGAATGCTAAAGATTTAAATAATTCTAATTTCAAGTAAATATGTGAGACCTAAACTAATGAAGAAATGATGCTGAACACCCAATTGAGAGTCATACCCCTGCATGGGTAATTACATCTGGCCAATGGGCAGACTCACCTGGGTTAAGTTTTAAATGTACAGATCCCTGAGCTATGAAAGAATAAACAAAACTCAACAGTAATGACAACAGCAATGAAACTAAAAGTAAAAAGGCAAACATGATGTTACAAATTTATCATAGAAAATTTCAGGTATACACAAAGTTAGTGAAACTAATATATTAAGCCAAGTCCCAGAATCAGTAATTGTACACTTTTTGATCTCCAAAATATTAAGAAGTAGAAATGTTTTAATTACTAAGCATTATGTCATTTTTCATGTAAATACTTTATTGTAAATATTTAAATGATAGGTATACTTTTATTTTTAAAGTAATGATTATACTATTTTCATATCTAAGAGAATTTACAATAATTTCTAATGCCATCTAGTAATCAGACAATATTCAGATGCTCTGACTCTCAAAAATGATTTCTGCAGTTATTTTGTTGGTTTTGTTTTTTTCTTTTTAAATTAGGTTGCAAACAAGATCTGCTTATCATGCTTGGCTCTTTTGTTCTTTAAGTGTCTTTTATTGTACATGAGCCACACACATCCCTACTTTCTTTCCCCTTGAAATTGATTTTCTGAAAAAACTAGGTCATTTGTCCTATAAAGCTTCTGACATTTTTCTCATTTCTAAGCTTTCTAGTAGTGTCATTTAACTTGTTTCTTAAAACTGTATATTTCCTATGAACTCTAAATTAAATCTAGTGGCTGATTTGATCTAGGTTCATTTTTTTAAAAAAATTATTTTAATTGTTGTTCTTATACAGTTTTCTGTTTTCTACTCCCATCCCATCCCACTGCCCCAGCCCTCCCCAGCTGCCTCCCATTTCCATCCCCCCCCTAGCTTTTGTCCATGTGTCTTTCATACTTGTTGCTCTAATCTCTTCCCCTTTTCCCTGGACATTCCTATCCCTCTCCTCTCTTGTTCTCAAGATAGGTTCAATTTTTTTAAGTAAGGATACTTCATTATATCACATCATGATGAACATGATGTCTGGTTATACTACTTAAAGTGATGCTAAAATTGATCTTAGTGGGTTCAGGTGAAGCAATGAAAAATAATATGAGAATGTATTCCATTATAAATGTGTAATATGGTCCATTCCATTCTATCATAAAAGTAAGTCAAATAATAGAGAAGGAAGAGACTTTGTTGATTTGTGATTCATCATGTCTCCCTCCTTTGTCATGGGTCTAGTTGGGAACTTTCATATGGACACTCAGACTATGTACACAGTCCTGAGATATAGAGAACATATATCACATATAGATGTGATTGACTTCTCCTTGAGAAAGTGTCTGTAAGCACAAGATTTTGGTGGCTCCATGGTGATCAACCTATAGTCTTTCAGTGTATAAAATGTTCAAGATTTCCTGTGGAGGAGATATAAGAAAGAGACAATGTGAGGTTGTGCTGAGTCATGGTCAGAAGTAGCATTAGATTATCCCACTGAATAAAATGGGCAAGATAAGACTAAAATAAAATTATATTCTATTTACATCTGCTGAGTTGTATGTTCTGTATTCTGGTAATCCATGAAGATGCAAATTGAATAGAAATGAAGCTATTTGAGATGACTGGAAAGTAAGCAAAGACACAATGGAGAGACACTTCTCAGAAGTTTGGCTATTATGGTCCCACAATAATGGAGTACTCACTGGAGAAAATACAAAGATGATTTTAATGTAATAAATACATTGAAATAAAAGAAGAGGAACAACAGACTATCCAATATAAGACCATTTAGAGGGAGGCAGACACCATCTAGTAACTGGATGTACCTTAGATAACTAGAGTTTTGAAAGAGCTAAGGGGATGTTTTAGAAGAATGAGAAATCCACTTGGGTCAAGGAAAAGGCAGGAGTAACACTAATAATAGGAATTTCCAAAGAACTCAGGATGTTGTCTCAGGAGAGAAACTAAAGTAGGCAACTTGATAACAACCTTTTAGGATACATGCAGAGTATTAACAGGCATCATTCTAAAGGCTGCATGTTGGAATCACTTTATTTAACCCAGAATAATTCAATCAGAATTTCTGTGGGGCCACCTGAGCATTAGAATTTTATTACAGATCCCCAAATGATTTCAATGTGCAGTGAAGTTTGAGAACCGTTGTCATAACTAGTAAACTCAAAGGAAAATCAAGTTTCAGTAAAGGTAAAGACATGGTATGGTGATTCCAAAGGATGAGGTATATGGAGTAACAGAGGAAGGCTGCAGTGGGACAATATTTCAGATTATAATGAGCATAACAGCATGGAGATGATGGCAGGCTTGGGTTTTAGGGTATCATTATCCTAGATTTGAATCCAGGCTTTACTACCTTTTAGTTTTCTGATTGTGAATAAGTTACATACCTTGTCTCAGACTAAATGTCCTTATTTCCAAAATTATTTTGTTGCTGGTAGCTATCTTGTTTGCTTTACCTGTCATGTCTCACTGAAACATCAACTCCATTAGAATAGAAATCTACTTGTCTATCTTGTTCAAATTGAATTCCCAGTACCCAGAACAGTGCTTGGCCATGCAGTAAATGTTTATATTTAAAAATGTATAATGGAAACACTTTATATTTTTGATTGTTTACTGTGTGATGGTATTCTTTCCTAAGCACTTTATGTCCATCCTTTTATTCAATTCAACCCCAGGAGCTGGTTACCATGATAATTTCCAATTTTCAGATGAAGATGATTAAGTAAATGTCAGTTAATTAGTAAATTGTATATGTGGTTTTACACGGCATGGAAAGCAGTTAGATAATCTAAAAAAATCACTAAATGCTAGCAAACAATGAGAAAAGGATAAAAGGTATAGTAAAATTAGCCACCCTTGAAATTCTGAGAGGAATTCATGTGTTAGGGTGTGTACATGAGGTCTCATGCATGAGAACTGAACATTGAGATATCAAAAGCAAGGTGTTGTTCAGAAGTATACAACCTTTGTTTACATTCCAGATAAAACATGAGTGAAAAGATATTTCATGCGTGTACAAACCTAGTGGAAGAGAATAGGGTAGCAAGGCTTACATACCAAAAGAGGTTGGATTTTGGTTCAACCTCTTGTCTATATTATTGAAGAACCAGTTGGCTTCTGTCAAAATTTATCATTGATTATTATTATATGGAAGAAAGCACTGAAGAAAGTCATGGTGTTTTAAGCCAAAATATAATATTCTTTGTAAAAGTTTGTAATAAGCAGCTTTTGTTCTGTTAACAGAGTAGAAAAAATGCTACACAAACATCTACTTCATCATGTTCTGTAGAAGCTATGATATTACCTCTCAGCACTTTTAGCTTTAATATTAATAATTATAGGAATGAAAGGTATTTATGTCTCCAAACCCATTTTTAATCTAGCTAATCTGTTGAAGTTTTCAACAATGCACGAAATTATTCCTTAGAACGTTTTCATGTGTAGGCTTTTTTTAAAACAGAGTATTTGTATCATTTTTAAGTGTCAAACTTCATTGTAAAGCACAGTCTATTTTATTTGCAGTTGTAGCATTCTTCCTTTGTACATATATTGTACTCTTAACTTGACAATTTACTCAAATGATCTTTTTGAAGTTCATCCATGTAATCACAGCATAACAGATGACCATTGGAAGATCAGAGCTGGTATGTATGGGAATGCCAAGCAATCTCCAGACAGAACTAAAATGAAATTGCCTGCCAACTTGGTACCAATAGGGAGAGGTTTGCTTCATGTACTGTCCAGTAAACTGCATTCCCTATTTAGCAAAAGTGATATAGAGAACTGAATTACAAATCATGTGTATCCATATAATCTCTTGGTTTCTGTAAGATTTCTTTCTTGAAATAATGTAAATAAAAGGACAATGTTGAGGAAATGAAAAAATAATGCTATCAGAGACACAGAGTATACATTTAAAATTTAATCCTCTGAAAGCAAACACACCTTTTTTTCTTTTAATTTGGAATTCTTTTTCAATTGAAGCTACTTTCATTGATAAAGTCCCTTTAAAAAACACTACATTAATACATATTCAGAAAATTTCTGTATTATATAAAAGAAAAATGCATTATCATAGCCTAATCATTCAAACAAAACATTTATTCAAGCAAACATATTTTTCTAAGGTGAATTTTTTTATTAGCCTGTAAATAACACACCAGAGTTCTACTACAGGATATTTACATATGCACATAATTTCTCAAGCTACATGTAATATACAGCACCTTAAAATAAAATTGGTTAAAACAACTTTTCATATAGCAAACACAGCTACATATCCACTGGCTGATGAGGAATGGAGTAGATTTAATTATTGTTCCCAATTCCTTATTCCCTCCCTCTAACAGAATCCTGCCCACATTCCTGTATAGTGCCTATTAATAAAAGAGGTGGATTTTACGCCTTTGCCTCATTGACTTCCAGCTTCACCACACGACTAGCTTTGGACAATGAATAGTTAGTAGATATGATGCAAGTGGAAGCTGTAATAGTGTTGGTTTGGTTTGGCTTGGCCTTTTATCCTTCTGTGAGTGAGCCACAAAAGTAACCGCTTTTCTCAGATTGAAAGACATGTGGAAGAGACCTCAACCTAAACAACAGCCTGAAACAAGGACAACCTGACTCACGTGAAAAACTGTAACCAACAGGAAAGAGTACTTATTATTTTAAAACATTGAGATTTTAGTATCATTTTAGCAGAGACCTGAAGTATAAAAGGAAAACTAGAGAAACCTAGGCACAGAGGAAGAAAAGGAACTTTCTCAAGGTTATATAGAAAATTATGACTATGGAAGATGGTGGCAAGATAGGTGGGAGTGGGTTCCACTTCCTCCTGCACACAGCTGAAGCACCTAGCCGATCTTCTAAGGAATAGACTGAACAGCCAACATTACCCCAGCATGTATGAAGATTGGAGACCAAAAATTGTAGATGATACTGAAAAATCAGACAGTAAGGAGAATGCTTCAGGACAATAATGTCCCTGGGTCCAGCACAAGGATCAGGGTGGCTGCAGCTCCAGGGCTGGTGCCCACCAGGTCTGTCACAGGGTTCTTGGGAGAGAGCCGGTCAACAGCTCCCTCCCCTGCCAAACAAAATTTGAGCAGCACCAAGAGAGATCTGGTTGCTTGAAGTCACAGGTGGGCAATAAGGATGAAGTGGCAAACACATAGGGGCAGTGTGCACCCACGGAGACTATGGATGCAGGCTGGAGAGAGTTGGCCTGTGACAGTCAATGACCTGGATAGTCCTGGTCTGGTTGGAGAGTGGGACTGTGTGAGAGGCCAGGCCCTTGCATGGAACAGCAGGCTTGAGCAGGAAGAATTTTTCAAAAAGAAAAAGTGAAAAAAGGGACCCTCGGTGGCTGTTTGGGGAGCTCTCTTGCAGCAGCCATCCTGGTCTCTGTGCCCCCAACCCTGCCCAGCCCTATGGGACAAGCAGCTGCCCAGCTGAGTGTGCACATGTGCAGCCCTGGGGATGGTACCTACTAGAACCTGAGGGACCAGGGGCAGCTCCTCCCGGCACACCCGTAGGCCGAGGACAGAGCATGCCTGACCTCGCAGCCCAGAAGCACCTCGCACCCAAACCCTTCACCCCTACAGGAAGCAGTAGAGAAGGAATGCACCTGCATCAGCGGCAGCAGCCACAGTAGCACCCCTGCCCTGGAGGGGCGACTGGCTCTCTAAGAGGAGGGTGAAGACACCCCTGCAGAGGAGAACTGCAGGGATCAGGGAGTCAGCAGTCCCCAGAAAGATGTAACTCAGTTGGGAGGCTGAATTAGCCTGAAGGGGCACTGAGAGTCCCGAGCATCTAGGACAGCAAAGAACTAGGTGATGTGTAAATTGCCCCTAACTGGTGCACCTGAAAGACAGCACAACTGGTGGACTGAAGGCCTAGGCTGGGTGCAGAAGGGCACCAGGGGCCTGGCAGCAAACTGAGGAACTGGGCTGGAGGCCAAGCCAGTGCAGCTCAGGAAGGGAGAAAAGTGAAACTAAGCCCCCCTCAGCCTGCTGCAGCCAGGAAGACCAGTAGAACTGGCATGGCCAATTTGAAGCCAACAGAAGGCTTTTTTTATTTTAAGCAATTTTTTTAACTCCTTCATCCTTTCTTTCCTTCTTTCTTTTTTATGCCTTCTTCCTTTCTTTCCATTTTTATCTCTTCTTCCTTCCTTCTTCTTTCCCACCTCCACAAGTGAGACAATAAAACCTGGAGCTGTGAAAAGACCAGGGCAACAGCTGAGACAGTGACACAAATTTCACTTTGCTACTCCAGACAATTTGCAAGTTATTCTATATTTGTGTTATTATTTTTTCTTACATCTTTCATTGTATTAATATTTTTGTATTTCTCTCCATTCTGTTTAGTCTTCTTCACTTTGCTTGTTAAATTGCATCATTTGGCTGGTTTCTCTTGTTCTCTCTTTCCTGGTGTATTTTTAGTTTACTATCTTTCACTTCACTTGTGTTCCATTAGCACAATACTCTAAGTCATATACTTCCTATTCTTGTTATCCAGACCACATAGATTCTGTCATATGATTGTTGCTCCATTATTATTGTAAATAATTGCTGTTCCATACAATTGTAAATACTACACAGCACCCCTCCCAGATCTTAACCACTTCACTGCTTTCTGAACTTTATTACTGTTGTGGCTAACTCAATTCTCTCACACACTACACCTATTTTCTATCCTTTACACTCACTTTGCCTCACAACCAGACCCCCCCACAAGCTCACTGCTTCCTAGATAAAACTCAAAGTCCCCCCCAACAAGAGTCTTATCTCCTTTCCACACTTTCTAAAAACTGGCTAGTTGGGTGAAGTATCATGGTTCACTCTATATATATATATATACAAAGGATCTCTCATCTCTTTTCAACAGGTTGGTACTTTAAATTCCATAGAATACACTCTCGCTCTCTTAAACCATTTTGTCTCCCTGCTCCAAATGACCACAAAAAAGAGCAGGTGGAAGCTGTGAACACCGTTATACCTGATGAAAAAGGAAACCCACCAACAAAGAAAACACCAACAGATAACAACAGAATAAGCTGAAGGAAGGACTGGAAGCCACACTAACTCAACCCAGGACTTATCTGGAAATAAAACTAAATGGTGGAGAAATTACTCAGAACAAACAGTTGAACAAGAGCAAAAGAGAATCCTCAAAACCCTGTACACAAGGAAGAACCAGTTTAAATACAACCTGTCCACACCTGAACAAGACAATACAAGACATGGTGGATGGAGTAACCCTCACTTAACCAGCTGGAGGGAAGGACCCACCAAAGAAAGACCCAAACACAACCAAAACCCAAAGACATACAGAGAGCCAACATAAACTAAAGCCCAAGATCAGCGAGCTCAGGAGATTAAGGAGACTGCACCATTGAATCTCACAGATCTCGTACCATAGAACTTTACACCATAAACACAGAAAGTCAGCACAGATTAATTAAAGAAGCAGAGGATAACAAGGAGAGCCTCACAAGCAAGGGGAAGACAAAGAAACAATATCCAAATGAAAAGAAAGAAAGAAGCCTCAGAAAGAATGATAAATGAAACAGCGGCAAGTCAACTATCAGATATTGACATCAAAACAATGGTTATAAGGAAGCTCAATGAGCTCACAGAGAATAACCAAAAACTACAGGGAAACTACAATGAACTCATTACAAACTATATCGACATGAAAAAGGAAATAGAAAGTATCAAGAAAGACCAGGAAGAAATGAAGAATACAATTTTTGAAAAGAAGGACACATACAAGGAATCAAAAGCAGGCTAGATGAAGCAGAGGACCAGATCAGTGAGCTGGAGGATGAGGTAGAAAGAAACACCCAGAAAGAACAAGAAAAGAAAAAGAAACCCAGAAACAAGGAAGAGGGATTAAGAGAAATGCAGGACAAAAATGAAATGTAATAATACCCATGTAATAGAGATACCAGAAAAAGAAGAAGAAGAGCAAGAGATAGAAAACCTGTTTGAAAAAGTAATGATGGAAAACTTCCCTAATTTGATGAGAGAAAAAGTCACACAAACCCCAAAACACAGAGAGTCCCAATCTAGAGGAACACAAAGAGGCCCACTTCAAGGCACATCATAATTAAAATGGCAAAATTACAAGATAAAGAGAGAAGCTTAAAGGTACCAAGGGAAAACAGGAAGTAATATACAAGGGAACCCCAATAAGACTAACAGCTGACTTCTCGATGGAAATGCTCCAAGCAAGAAGGGAATGGCAAGAAATACTCCAAGTAATGAAAACTGGAGGCTTGCAACCAAGACTACTTTATCCAGCAAGACTCTCAATTAAAATGGAAGGCCAAATAAGGAGCTTTCTAGACAAAGTAGCCTCAAGAATATACCTCCTCCAAACCAGCTCTGCAAGAGATGCTAAAGGGTTTGCTTTAAGAATAGGAAGAAAAAGAGTGAAAGAGAGAGGAATAAAGGTACAAAAAATGGCAATGAATAAGTACCTACCAATAATAACTTTAAATGTAAATTGATTAAATGTCCCAATCAATGGACACAGAATTGCTGAATGGATAAGAAAACAGGACACACACATATGCTGCTTACAAGAGATCCTCCCCAGAACAAAAGACCTACACAGACTGAAAGTGAAAGGCTGGAAAAAAATTCCCAAGCAAATGGACAGGGAAAAAAAGCCAGGGTAGCACTACTCATATCAGACAAAATAGGCTTAAAAAAAAAAAAGAGCCATAGACAGAGACCCACAAAGTCACTTCATAGTACTCAAGGGAAGAATCCATCAAGAAGAAATAATCATTGTAAATATATGCACCCAACATTGGAGCACCTAAATACATAAAGAAAATCTTGGATGACTTCAAGAAAGTTATTGACAGCAATACAAGAATAGTAGGGGATTTTAACACCCCACTGTCAAAAAGGGACAGTACTTTCAAACAATATATCAACAAAGATATTGTGGCATCAAACAATGTCCTAGATCAAATGGACTTATAGAGCCTTTCACCCCAAAGAAGCAAAATATACATTCTTTTCAAATGCACATGGAACATTTTAAAAGACAGACCACATGATAGGACACTAAACAAGCCTCAATAAATTCAAGAAAACTGAAACCATATCAAGTATTTTATCTGACCACAAAGGACTGAAACTAGAAACTAACCTCAAGGAAAAACAAAACAAAACATTCAAACTCATGGGGATTGAATACCATGCTATTAAACTATGAATGGGTCAAGAATGAGACTAGGGAAGAAATCAAAAAGTTTCTGGAAACAAATGAAAATGACCTCACTACCATCCAAAAATTATGGGACACAGTGAAGGTAGTCATGAGAGTGAAGTTCATAGTGATATAGGCCTACCTAAAAAAGATAGAAACATTTCAAACAAACAACCTAACCCTATGCCTACAAGAACTCAGAGAACAACAACAAAGACAGCCCAGAGCAAATAGGAGGAAGGAAATAACCAACATCAGTGCAGAATTAAATGATATAGAGATTAAAAGCACAAATCTAAGGATCAATGAATCCAGGAGCTGGTTCTTTGAAAAGATAAACAAAATATACAAGCCTTTAAGGAGGCTCATCAAGAAAAAAATGGAGAAGACCCAAATAAACACAATCAGAAATGAAAGAGGAAAGAATACAGATGATACCACAGAAGTACAAAGAATTGTAAAAAATTATTATGAAGAAATATATGCCAAGAATTTGAAAACCTAAGTGAAATGGATAAATTTCTAGAAAAATAAAATGTTCCAAAACTCAATGAAGAAGAAAGCCTGAGCAGACTAATAATAGCTGATGAAATTGAAACAGTAATCAATCGATCAAGATGGCGGCATGGTAAGAGGACGTACATCTCTGCCTCCCACACATAGGTCTTAAACCGGGACATTTTTCAAAGCAGCACAGCAAAGAGACACCAGAAACACAGCATTTTTGAAAACAGATTATCGAAAATTGCAGTGGACGTTGAAAAACCGGACGGTAAGGAGAGTACTCCGGCGGTGCGGAGACCAGG
>PVKU01008596.1:0-71791 GCA_004027475.1 Anoura caudifer | reverse complement strand
CATCTAAGCAACCAAGAGATAGCCAACCTATCAGATGCACAGTTCAAAGCACTGGTCATTAGGATGCTCACAGAATTGGTTGATTTTGGTCACAAATTAGATGAACAAATGAGGGCTACAATAAGTGAAAGGAAGAAAAATGCACAGGGAACCAATAGTGATGGGAGGAAAACTGGGACTCAAATCAATGGAATGGTCCAGAAGGAAGAAACAAACAACCAAACAGAAAAGAAGGAAAAAACAAGAATTCAAAAAAAATGAGGAGAGGCCTAGGAACCTCCAGGACATCTTTAAACGTCCCAATATCTGAATTATAGGGGTACCAGAAGGGGAAGAGGAAGAGCAACAAGTGGAAAACTTATTTGAACAAATAATAAAGGAGAACTTCCCCAATATGGCAAAGGAAATAGACTTCCAGGAAGTCCAGGAAGCTCAGAGAGTCCCAAAGAAGGGGGACCCAAGAAGGAACACACCAAGGCACATCATAATTACATTAGCCAAGATTAAAATGAAGGAGAGAATTCTAGAAGCAGCAAGGGATAAGGGCACAGTCACCTACAAAGGAGTTTCCATCAGACTGTCAGCTGATTTTTCAAAAGAGACCTTACAGGAAAGAAGGGGCTGGAAAGAAGTATTCCAAGTCATGAAAGTCAAGGACCTACATCCAAAATTGCTCTATCCAGCAAAGCTTCATTTAGAATGGAAGGGAAGATAAAGGAGTCCATCATCATCAAGCCCTTATATGAAATGTTAAAGGGACTTATCTAAGAAAAGGAAGATTAAAAATATGACAGTAAAAAGATAGCAAACTCACAGTTACTAACAACCACACCTAAAACAAAAGCAAACTAAGCAAACAGCTAGAACAGGAGCAGAAACACAGAAATGGAGATCACATAGAGGGTTAGCAACAGGGGAGTGGGAGGAGCAGAGAGGGGGAAAAGGTAGCGAGCATTGACAGTGGGTAGAAAATAGACGGGGAGGGCAAGAATAGTGCGGGAAAAGTAGAAGCTAAAGAACTTATGACACATGGACATGAACTAAAGGGGGGGAATGTGGGTGGGAGGAGGTGTGCAGGGTGGAGGGGAATGATGGGGGAGAAATGGGACAACTGTAATAGCATAATCAATAAAATATAATTAAAAAAAAAAACAGAAATCATCACTTGAAGTCTGAAGAGAAAACCAAATTAGTAGACAGGATTCCAATTCCTTCCATAACTGAATTGGATCTCTTGGAGGGAAATTGATACCAACATTCCTTAATCTTGACATTGACCCAGAGGTGTGCTCACATCACACTTTGTAGAGAGCAGGGGTGTGGTGTCTCAGACACTACTGGTGCCAAACCAGTGGCCTTCACCTTGGTCACTTATATGAGAACTAGTCTGGGGCTGGGATCTTTCCTTCACAGATCTAGCAGGAGCCGCACACAAACACACCCAGCTGAGTCTCCCTAACCTCTCAAGCTGCCTCATGAAAAGCGCAGTGAGATCATGCCAGCTCCCCTAAGAGGGCCACTCACCATCTGCTCCTGATAGGTTAGCTCTTTCCAGAAGCAGCATTGGCCCCTTGCACCCTTCAGTCTGATGCCAGGAGACCTTCTGATCTAAGGGTCAATGGTGTCCTGGGTCTCCTCCAAGCTGAAGGCAGAGACTGGCTGTGTTGGAGTGCCCAGGACCATCCCTGGGTTTGACAATTCACAGCTCAGCATGTACTCTTGCTCAAGGCCATCATTTATTACGGCAAAAGGAAGTAAAACAAAATCAACAAAGGGAAAGGCACCAGGGCCAGCAAAGTCCTGAGGAAACCAGGTGCCAGCAAGCATTGTCTGCCAGAGGAGCTCAGAGACGCGGTGCCCCGGGGGCTTCTTTGGGGCTGGTCCTGTAGGTACTCTTGGCCCCAAATTGCAGTGTCCAGAGGGAAAGCACATGTTCACTCTAAACCCAATTATTTGTAGGAACAGTTTAAGCTTATAATTTAGGGGCTGATGGGAACCTTCCCTAAATTCCAGTTCCCAGACGCCAGCCACCGGCCAAGGCAGCAAACAAGGCTTTTTGAGGGGAGCACCCTCAGGCCTGCTGTGCTCACTGATTCTGCACGTTGGCTGCTTGGCTGCCGGCGTGTCCTCGGAAGGGACCTCTCCTGCTGGCCGGCCCTTTCAGCAGCAGGCCCTGCCACCAAATCCTAGATAGAGGAGAAGCCTCTAGAACACCTGTGCTGACAGAGCTCACTCCCTCACAAAACAAGCCCACCTGTGGTCAGCCTGTTTTTGTTGTTAGCACTTTTTCCTGAGGAATCCCTGCCTCCAAGTGCAACGTTTCAGAATGATGAACAGTTTGTATAGTAACCACCACCACTTACTATTACTCTGTGTCAGGCATTGGGCTCAGCACATGACATGCATTTAATTTAATATAAAATGAATATTAACATTGATGTTCATGTAATATATTATTCATAGTTTACAATGGGGTCAACTAGGGCTTCCAGGTGTGAAACAACTTGCCCAAGATCCTGCTGTTAATGGGTTTGACCTTTAACCCCTACACCCAGCTTCTCCTGGGAGCCTGTCACTGCCCACGTTATTGCTTTTAGCATATCATACTACTTTTTATCTTGTTTACTTAATTTTTTTTGTTGATTCACTTTTTTACCTTTTAAAAAATTTTATTTCTCAGAAACAGAGAATTCTTTGAATGGAAAACTAGCAACATTTGCCAGATATAGACAGGGAGCAAAAAAATAACCATAATGAAAATCAAGCAATGGCATTCAATCCCAGCTGGATGCTGCAACCTGATGAGGCCTGTTCTCACCCAGCAGCCTGGAAACAGGGCCAAGGCACAGAGAGAGATTTGCAAGAGGAAAACCCTTCTTCTTTTGTGAGTCAACGGTACTGAAAGCCTTGTCCACAGACCATCCTAGTCCATCTTTGCACGGTCTCCTGGGAAACGCTACCCTATATGCTACATGCTGCACAAACCTGCCCCATCTGGCTCTAGCCAGGCAGCAGGGAAGCAGGGGTCCCCACTTCCTGTGCATCCCACTCCCAGCCCACATCCAGAGGTGTGCTTCGGCTCCCTCCTCCCCCTCCTTCACCAGCCTCTGCAGCCACCAGCCTGGCTCCTTGCTCTCTCCTCATTCCTAGTTTCTGCTTCCATAGACACCACTCAGCAGGCCAGGTTATTGGCCTGGCCTTTCAGAGAGAAAATACCAGCAAAGAGGCCATCCCTCCAGCCCATTTCCAAAATCAAAAGGAGGCCAGGAGAGAGGGGCAGAGGTTCCCTCCTAGGCATGTCACATCTAGAAAGTAGGGGTGGGTATGGGGAGCAGGTAGCATAAAGAAGTCAGAAATGTGTCATTTCTCTTAACCAGGGGAATAAGTTCTGGATCCCCACTTCCCCATCCCTACATAATACCACATAATACTCTGGTCCAGCCCAACCCAGGCTCTGAGAAGACACCCAGCCAGAGTCAGGGGATCCTCCTCAAAGGCCATTCAGTGGGGTGTTCCCAGGCCACAGGTCAGAAGAGCACTGAAGAACTCTAAGCAGGGAAAGGCAATAGGGTGGCTGAGAGGTTGGGTTTATCAGGCAAACAGACCAAAGTTCAAGTTATGGCTCCACCATCCTTTTGGCCAAGTAAGTGACTTTTCACATCTGAGAAATGGGACCAAAAACTGTACCTACCCCATCAGGTTGTTATGGGATAATAAGAATCACCCAGGGTCTGTGCTCAGAAACTTTTTTTTTTTTAAATCTTCACTGAGGACATGCTCATTGATCTCAGAGAGAGGGGAAGAAGGGGTGGGGAGAGAGAAAGGGAGAGAAACATTGATGTGAGAGAGAAACATCAATCAGTTGCCTCACATAAGTGCCCCGACCAGGGACGGAACCCGCAGCCTCAGCATGTGCCCTGACTGGGAATTGAGCCCACAACCCTTTAGTTATTGGGACGACATTCCACCCAACTGAGCCACATAGGCCAGGGCAGGCAGTAGTATCTTTCTGGCCTCTCAGTCTGGGGCCAAAAACAAGAGAAAAAGGGTGGAAGGCAAGGTGTGTGAAGGTGAACTTATGCACCCGAGAGTGCAGAGAACCAGACAGGTATAACCCGGCCCAACTGGAGTTCACTTCAGAGGTGAAGGCCTACCCGTATGCAGACTGGGGGCAACAAACTGGACAGTGGGACAAATCCAGCCCCCTTACATTGCTCGGCCCATAGACATTTGCAAAATATTCAATTTAGTTGCCAACATATGGAAAAGATTTGAATTGTTTCTTGAAAAATTGAGAAGGTCACACTGAAGTTCCTGAGGAGGGGGATGAAGAGAAAAGCTGCTGCCTTCCCCATCATTCTCTAATGCCGTGGTTTTCCACCCTAGTTGTCCATGAGATTCACATGGGCACTTGAAACTCACCCTAATGTCCAGCAACCCCCCCAACCCATTAAGCGGGCTCTCTGTGGAGGGACTTGGAAATTGACAACCCTTTATGTTTGCTGGATGATTTGAATGTTGCCTAACAGGGCTGTGCCAGTGTCTCTGGTGTGCTGACGAGAGCACCTCCACCTGCCTCACAGGGGCTGTTACCTGCCTGGCCCAGACACTAGCCAGTCCAAAGGCTTGTTCAGCCAAAGTTCAGAAATAAGAGAAGGCTGGGGCCGCTGAACTCAAACCAGTGCATAGACCCCTGACAGCAGAGTCTGCCCCACAACAGCCCCAGAGGCCCCCAGCCTCTTCCCAGGGCTGCATCATCTCTGCCCATCCTAGGAAACCAAAAGGACAAAGCTTGCTGAGGGTCAGGAGTGTGCCAGGGACAGCCCTGAGAGGCATTCAAGTTTCAGATTTTCCTCATGTGTAAGAGGTTCTTCTAGCTTAAAATATACTTTCTGTAAAACTGTGGGGCCAGACCACACCCAGAGAAAACCCAGACTCCATCACTTACTGATAGAATGATCCTGCTGTCCACAAGGCTCCCCTCCATGGGTGTCAATATGATCATAGGGAAAAGAATAGAATAGCCCGCTTGCCAAGCACCGTTTCTGGGATGGAATTGAGAAGCTGGGGAAAGGGCTTAGGGCCAGGCCGGTGTCGGAGTCTGCCCAGGACTGGAGCATTTGTGGCTGGTTGGCACTTTGGGTCATTGCCCACTGGATCTGTGCCATTTCTATAAAAATGGGAGCTGATATTATGTAGGTGGGTATCCAGATGCCATCACTCTCCAGCCTGTGTCTTAATTCTGAGTTTGCAGAGGGAGGCTGCCCCTGTCTCCACCCAGGGCAGGCAGCGCTATGCGGACAGAAGGAGATGACCTCCCCACCTGGGGACCAGAGTGACAACACAGCAAAGGCTTGCAGGAATGAGGCGAGGAAATGGATTTTGCACAGATAAAGTGTGGTGGGGCCAGAGCACAGTGACAAGTGATAAATGAATCACAAAAACAAGGGTTTTCCAGTGTGGGACATGTCCAAACAGGCTGTGTGGCTCAGCCTGAGCAACAGGAAAATGAGGAAGAGTGTGATCACTGTGCTGGTAGTTCACAGAACTCATTCCTCCCCAGGGGCCCCGTACAAAGCTGGGGCAGGCCTGTTCATGTCATGCAGTTTAAGGCCAACCAGTACCCCTCCCTGGCCAGCATAGGCTTGGATCTTTCAAGTTCAATGGTAATAATCCTGGAAGTCAGAACAGATCCCATTTGAGCCTATCCTCCAAGTACAGGGCCACTTTGTTGTCCCCGAGCACTGGGGAAAGCCTCAGTGTAGGTGACAGCCTACACTTGCCAATAGTCTTGCCACATAGAGCAAGGTCCATGAGCCAGCAGCACTGAGCTTGGTGGGATGCAGCATCTAGGCCCCTCCCCAGACCTGTTGCATCAGAATCTCCACACAAACAGGCACCTCAGGTGAACTGTGCAGTGTTAATGTTTCAGAAACACTCCCTTGCAGCATCAAGGCTATTTGTCCTGCACAAGGTAAATCTCAGGGCACTACTGTGTGCTCATCAAGCTCATAACAGCTACACAGGCAGTTGATGAATTTATAGGTGGTTTCAGTTTAGGCAGTCCCAAAGAGTTGGATCCCCAGTGGAATCCAAGGCTGCTGGTACTTCCTCAGTTCCCTAACCCAAAGATCAATGAAGGTGATCAGATTAAAATGTCTCCCCATAGCCATTAAACCTGATTGAGTAGCATTTCAGGATACATTTGCCCAACTATTCTCATATTTGTTTGCCATCTCAATGCAAAGATTTCTTGGGTAGCTACTATATGTCAGGCCCTGAGAATGAGCAGAAAAATGACCCAGGCTGGTCCCAGGAAGAATTTGCCTCCTGTAAGAGAAAGATGGCAGACTGGCAGTCACAGTGCAGAGTGGTGGGTGTGTGAGGTGCTCAGGGAGAACACCGCTGGCAGGGGCAGGACATCCAGGAATGCTTCTGCAGAGGAGGAGGCGCTGCCTAAAAGGGTGTCCTTATGACATGCTTTCTCTTCATAAGAGAAACCATGCTTTCTCTTCATAGGAGAAACCATGCTTTCTCTTATGTCAGGCTTTTCTTTTTGCTTTTTCTGCTCCCTCCTGTCTTGCTTTCTAATGGATTGATTGCCTTTTCTTTATTCTCCCTCCCACCCCCCACAAACTTGGCATTTCTAGAATCTATTTCTACCACTTAGGTGTTCACACTGACATTTTTAACGTGTAGCCTTGACTTCAAGCATAAAGCCAATCAACAGCTCTTTCTCCCTCCAAATAATACAAAACCCAGGGAAAACCCTGGAGGGGAATTCCATCCCTCCCACATTCCAGGTATTGGTAGCATGAATAAGCTGAAGGTGCTGTTTTCCCACGAGTCTTGAAACCACCTGGTTAAGGGCTGTCTCCTGTTCCTGATCATTTTCCAGAAAAATAAAAAGTTCCAAATTGACTCAAGAGGAAACAGAAAACCTGAATAGATCTGTAACCTTCAAAGGAATTGATCCAGCAGTCTAAAATCTACCTTAAAAAACTGCAATGGGTCTATGCGGTTTTACTCACAAGTTTTTTCAAACTTTCAAGGAAAGGACAACACACAATCTCTTCTAGAAATAGAGAGAAAAACACTCATTTTCCTTTTATAATACCTTGATGTTGACCTTCAGAAAGAAAAAAAACAATATAAGGGAAAATTTAAAGCCTAAAACCATCCTCCTAACCTCACAGGGCACAGGTGTAAAATTCCTAAATACACACTAGCAAATCCTGGGAATGGAGGGATGTTAGACTATCTGAAAGCTTATTAGTTAAACTCACCACACTAAAATATTATTTTTTAAAAAATAGGATAATCTAGATACAAAAGAAAGAACCTGACAAAACTCAGCACCCCTTTGTGAATAAAATTCACAAGCCAGGACTAGAACAAAATTTTCTCAGTCCAATAAATGGTAACTCTCAAAAACTAGAATAAACATCATACTGAATGGAAAGCACTGGAAGCTTTTCCTTTAAAGTGAGGAATAAGACAAGACTATTCACCACTACTGCTTCTTTTCAACACTGTACTGAAGATCCCACAATACAGTAAGGCAATAAAAAGAAATAAAAAATATAAGAATTACAAAGAAAGAAACTGAAGACACCCTCATATAACTACTTACCTAAAATACCAAAGAAATTCTACAAACATTCAGAACTAATAAGGCAGTTCAAAATCTGTTTTAAAAAATGAACAGTATTCATTTCTAAATATAAGCATCAATCATAAAATATAATACTTCAGTTTAAAATGAATAACTAAAAAATAGGTCATTATCAACATGCTTTCCTGAAATTCCACTAGAAATGACTGGAGAAAAAAATAGGTACAGAGCCACAGCTGAGAAAAAAATGAAATAAGAATTGACAATAAATGAGACATATCCACAAAATTTTAGACATCTGAAAACAACTGGATAAATGGTAATGACTTAGCATAGAGGAGAAAACGGAAATCTTTATGATACCTGAGGGAGCTATCAACAAGAGAGAATCCAATTTCTAATGCAGAACTTCAGAGAGACCCAGGAAGATTCTCAGGCACAGGTATATACAAGGTGGACATTTAAAACAGAAGCCATGATTGCTTATTAGATGACTCCCTACCCTTGACCGCCAAGTGACTCCCGCTACCTCATAGCAGGAAATGGCAGGGAAACAAGTTCAGAGCTCCTGGACTTAGGGACACCAGAGGACAGGGCAAGAAGTCTTTCTGAAAACAGGGCAATTAGGCAAATAATTACATTCTTATAGGCTTAAGATAATACCTATTTCCTGCCCAGGCTGGTAGGGCTTGGTTGGTTGGAGCATAGTCCTGCCCATTCGATCCCCCGGTGGGGCATGAGGAGACAACCAGTCAATCTTCTCTCTCACATATTTTTCTCTCTCTCCCTTCCTTTCTCTTTAGAAGCAATGAAAAAATGTCCTTGGGTGAGGATAGAAAACAAAGAAAAGAAATGTGTGTTCCAACAAAGCAAGGGAAAAAAACAAGAAAGAGGAAAAACGTTGAGATCCAAGAAGTGGTCAAAAGCAGAAGAGAAGAAAAGGAGAGTAATGGGATGATGGTGAAGGAAGATCCCATTATACAGCTGACCATCGACCTGAAAAGAGACAGACCAAACCAGAGCAAATAGGCTCTTCCATCCAGGGAAAACAGCAGCCTTGGTAGAGTGTTTCATGCATTGACAGTGTTCAGGGGAATTTTACAGGTCTGCTCAAGAGTCTGGGGAAGAATGGGTACAAGAGATAGAGAACACCAGGAAATCTTAAAAAATATACAACTGTTTTTGTTTTTATTATTTCAATTTCTTTAATTAACTAGGGAAAATAAAAAATTGTTCTATCAAAGAAGCAGAAACCAATAAGCAGCTCAGCTATAATTAATCTACATAAACATGCAATGCAAACACCAGACTCCAGCAGAGCAGAACCTCATGGTATCACTATTTTGGGAGGTAAGGAGAGGGATATGCACATGGGTGAGGGGACAGAATAATGGCAGTAGAGTCAGGTTTAACTTCCCAATTTTCTACAATAAGAAGTTCAACAGACAATGTGCGACACTGGGATGTGGGGTAAGAAATAACACTATAAATATATTATTTAGAAAAATAGAGATAAAGCCCTAAAGTTAAAAGTGGTAGACTTGCCCTGACTGGGTAGCTCAGTTGGTTTGAGCATCATCCTGCTACACCAAGGTTTCAGGTTTGATCCCTGGTCAGGGCACATATAAGAAGCAACCAATGAATGCATAAATAAATGGAACAACAACTCTCTTTCTTTCAAATCAATCAAACTTTTTTTTTAAAAAAGTGGTAGCCTCTGAGAAGAAGGGCTTGGGGGTGAAGTGAGGTAGGGGAATGTACTACTTTTTAAAATTCTGTCACTTTGATAAAAATAAACATTAAATTTAAAAAGAAAAAAGTTGAAGGTGTCATTCGCAAGAGCAACAAAACTAAGTTAGCTGTGAGTAAATGTAACCGAAGAGTTCAGGACTTGCATAAAGAAGAGGATGGAACTGTACTGAGATACATTAAAGAAAACCTAAGTAAACAGGTGGATACAATTGTTCTACATGAAAGGCTTGATAGTGCTAAGGAATCTTTTCACTCCACACTAATCTCAAAATGCAGTGCCATTTCAGCAACATGCTGACAGAGTTGTTCATAGACCTCAGAGAGCTAATCTAGAATTCACACAAAATAGCAACTGTCAAGAATATCCAAGACATGCCCTAGCTGCTGTGGCTCAGTTGGTTGGAATGTCATCCCGCACGTACAGGTTCGATACCCGGGCAGGGCACATGCCTAGGTTGCAGGTTTAGTCCTTGGTCTGAGCACATATGGGAGGCAACTGATCGATGCTTTTCTCTCACATTGGTGTGTCTCTCTCTCCCTTCCTTCCTCTCATAAAAAGAATGAAAAAAAAAAAAAAGTCCTCAAGTGAGGATAATAATAAATAGATAAATAAGTAAATATTTTTTAAAAAAAGAATATCCAAGAGAATTTTGAAGAAGAATGAAGACTTTTTTGCATAAGAGAATAAGACTTTTTAATAAAGTTAAAATAATTAAGAGTAAGCAGAAGAGACAAATAGACCAATGAAACAGAAGAGCCAAGAAAGAAATGACATGTATAGCAAAGGCGACCATCAAATCAGTAGAGTGGATAGATTTAAGAAAGAATAAACAGTAATGGATAACGGGCACCTTGGAAAAAAGTAGCACTGGGTCCCTAACTTAAAACAAACAATAGAAAGAAATTATAGGTAGAACAAAGATCTGAATGTCAAACACAAACTTCAAAATTTTTAGAAAATAGTTTAGACCATTTTATTACCTCAGTATAAGAACACTTTTCTTAAATGAGACATAAAAAATACAATCCATAAAGTAATAGATCAATAAATTTGACTAGATACACAGTAAAAAAAAATAAGAGAGAGAGAGGAGAGAGAGAGGATGAAGCAATGATTTAAACACAACCCAATAGAAAAGTGAGCGGAGTACAGATAGGAAACCCAGCGGAGAGGGGACCCAGACACAAATACACATACAGAAATGTGCCCAACCTCAACCAGCAATGAAGGAAGTGCAAAGAAAGTTAAATCCAAGGTACAATAGCTCACACCCTCAGATGGCAAAAGTACGTCTGACATGTTGGCAAGGGGAATGAAAATTCCAATGCTGTGGGTGGCAGTGTGTGTGTGTGTGTGTGTATTTTTTTTTTACAAAACCTCCTTGAGAAACACTGTGGCACCATTTAGCAAAATGCAGAAGTCCGTACTCAGATCCATAAAACCCCCTGCTGGGTGCCCAGCCCCAGAGGAACACTCACAAATGCACTCTGAGACAAATGCACTCCTGCTGTGCAAGGGTGAGCCTTGTGGATTGCTTCTAATAACCTAAAATGTCCCCAACAGTGATAAACTGTGAATATGCACACGCTAGAAAACTAGACAGCAGGTAAAACCATTTCTGTATGTATCAACATAGATAAACCTCAGACACATAAGGTATGAAAAAAAGCAAATCTCAAAAAGATAAGTACATGTTTCATGTGAGTTTAAAAACACACAAAAAACATTAGTGGATATTCTTTTAGATTCATACATGCTAATACATGCTTGTGGAAAAGACACACCAACCACAAAACAGTGGTTACTTCCAGGAAGAGAAGGAGAAAGGGAACAGAATTAAAGGAACACACAAGGATTTTTAATGCCAACTAATGTGTTATTTGTGATTGACACTTGACAAATGTTAATACTTGTCAAATCCAGAGAGGGTGATAAGCACATGAAAAATGCTCAACATCATTAAGCCTCAGGAAAATGCAAGTTAAAAACATAGTGAAAATCTACTTCACACTTATGAGAATGGCTATGAAAATACAGAGGCAAAAAGGTAAATAATTGGAAGCTCATGTACGCTGCTGTGAGTGGTGGGTAAAGCGGAGTGGCCACTTCAGAAAACAGTTTTGCCATTTCTGATTAAGTTAAACATATGCTCACCCTATGATCCAGCAATTTTACTCCTAGGTATTTATGCAGCAGAAATGTACATACGTCTGAAACACTCACATGCCAACGTTCCGCAGAATCATTCATTATAGTGCAAAACTGGAAACGACCCATGTGTCCATCAACTGACAAATGGAAAAGCAAATCACAGTAGGTTCAACTAATGGGATTCTACTTAGCAATAAAAAGGGACGAACCATTAATACAATATGCATGAGTCTCAGATGTTATCCTGTGCAACATGAACCAAGAGTACACACTGCTTGATCCATTTCTGTGAAATCCTGCAACAGGCAAAACTAGTCCACAAGACAGAAATCAGAGGTGACCTGAGGAGATGAGCGGGGGAAGAAAAGAGACTGCATGCTCATGGGCAGGAGAGAGGTTTCTGGAACGATGTCCTAAACTTTGATTAGAGTGTTGGTTACAGGGGTGTATGTGTTTGTCAAGTCATTGACCTGTACACATAAAAGGGGTAAATTTTATTTTATGATAAATTATATAGCTCAGTAAAGTTGATTTTAAAACTATGGATGGGAGATACAGTTGCTATAATCTCTAATTTCATGTAAGCAAATTTTATTGAAAATTAATTGGATTTTACAAAATATTGGTTATTAATTATGTCTATGGAGGAATGAGAGGCTTCAGATGGAGAATGAACAACTCAGAAGGCTAATAATGCTAATTCGTATTTCTTCCCAGGGGAAGAGGTGTCTGTTTCCTTATTAGAGTAGCCTTATTAGAAACCAGGGGGCTCTTTGAGAACACCTGGCTCAAGTCTCCTTTTCAGAAAAGAAGCCCACAGTGAGGTTTGTTCAGGAGCGCTGTAGCAGACATTTGTTGCTTAAGCCGCCCAGTGTCCTCCACCCACCCCCACAGCACCACTACTTTTTTAGGGAATTCTCTCTCCGTTGCTGGGCACCTCCTCTGGGAGGCTAGTCATCCAGGTGCCGGCCCTCCCACTACAAACCCCAAGGGGCCCCAGGTGGCTCCTTTGTCTGTCACAGGGTGAAGGTGTGTGAGCCATGCTTGCCTCCGGATGCTTAGACAGGCAGAGTTAATCCATCACAACCAAGCAAACCTGACCACACCATTTGTGTTCTAAGACTGTGCCTGGTGTCCCTACCTCCTGGGCTCCCTCAGCTCAGCACCTCCGTTTCCATCTGTTTTCAGGTTTTCTCAGCCTTCTGCCCACTCTGTGACCTTCCAGTGTCTTTGCAGTAAGTTCTACTTTGCTTACACGGGCTGGAATCAGTTTTGGCTGTTTGCAACCACAGAACCCTGGGTGACACATCACCCAACCGGCGCAAGGTGGACCGGGCCCACTGCCCAGAGCTCTGAATTCCAGACAGCTGTCCCTGGATGCATCAGCCAACCTGGCAAACTGCTCAGGATGCTCAAAGCCAATACCTCAAAGGCTGTGGGGGGACAGAATGAATGAGAATGATTACTTATTAAGGGATATGCCAAGTACTTTGATGTGCTTAGATTCAGTCCTTCCCATAGTCTAGTAGTAGGGATTATCCCAGTTTATCTTTGAGGACAAGGAAGAGGGAGAAAAGTATTTTTTCAAGGTTACAGAGCTCATAGGCAACAGAGAAGGAACTTGAGCCAAATCTGTCCCACTTTAAACCTTAGTCCTCATCACTTATTATACTGCCTCACCTGAAGAAAGCAGTGGGGTCTTCTGCTTCTCCTACTTCATAATTAGGTCACTGAAACTTCAAGTGACGTATCTGAGGCATGACAGGCTGCTGGCTACCCTGACAAAGTATCAAGGGGTCCCATGGTGCACACTGGACCAGGACACCCACCTGGGAGAGAGTGACACTAGGTGGGGTGGCAGAGGGGGATGAGGAACATTAGGGAGAGCAGAAGGCCGGTGCCTGGGGAATAGTGCATGAAGCGGCCACACACCAGAGCAGTGGAAGTGAATTCTTTTGTGCTTTGAGACCTATACATGTTCACATTTCCATGGCAACGGAGCATGCTCACTGCTGTCCATACCTGTAACTGAATGACTCACGTTTTTGGCATTGCACTAACCCAATCCAAAGTCATTAGCTAATCAGCCTAGAATGCATGCACTCTCCCACCGACAGTCCCTTGGAGGATAAATAGCATCTATGTGTCCCTCTGAGGCTCTGGGAGCGAGGGCCATGTGTCCTTTGCCACCAGCTCATAAGAGTGCACCACAGCCACTCCAAGACCCATACGAGAGGAGAAGGGAGAAGGGCTGTGGCACAGATGCCTTGGAGATTCCAGTGCCAGTGGCCCCTGAGAGAAAACGAGGCCTAGGAGCTCTAAGGACCACCCCCTGCCCCCCACAGACCAACCTGGAGAGCCCTGAGTAGTTCCCAAGTACTACATGATTTTCTCAGTTTAACAAAGGAGCTTGACAGGGCACCGGCAAACACTGCTAAGGGTCTCTAAAACCCAGTGGTTACATGAAAGGAGTTTTCCCCCCTCTGACCAAAGGGATATCTTGTGGTTCTCACTTAGTTGCTTGAGAGTCGGTCAAGAGGTTTGTGTGCACATGGGGAAAATCCAAAGGGCAAATGATCGGAGAAGGAGAGTCAGGAGTAAGTAGACACCCCACCTACCCAGATTTCAGAGCGAGCTCGGCCTGGCCTCCCAGGAGGTCTGTACACACAGACTCCACACCACATGGGTGCAGCTGCCCTGATTCTACTAAGCAGGCAGCCCTCTCCCCAAAGATGTGATTACCGAAGAGCTGGACCAGGATGTCTGAGGGGCGCTCATCAACACCACCTCAACGGCACCTGTCATCGAAGGCTTCTGAGGGAGCATGGCACATGCTTGTCCCAGCTCAGCAAGGAGCATGTCAGCTCATGGGATGCGGTGGCCAAGCATCTATACCGGTGTCTACACGGCCGACAGCACCCTGCAGACATGCTTGCCCACTGCAGAATTTCAGCAAATGTTCACTGAATTATGTCCAATCAATACATGAATGAAGAGGGCTTTCTGAACAATTTCCTCAAACAGTTTGGAAGCCTTTGTCATTACAAAGAGGACCAACTCAGCAAGCCTCATGGTCTCAGAAAGCAGCCAGTCTGCCACCACTGAGCTCTGAAATGCCTCGCAGGACCCTGTGCTGCAGAGAAATGGAAGCAATGACTCTGGATGCTCTTCTCACTTCTGAAATCCATGGGTCCCTGGGAATCCTCTATAAAGTAATTGAAAATGACAAAAGGCATCAGCACATTAGGGGGCATATTCAGAAGGAGGGAGGGAGGGGGGAAGACGACCCTGAGGATCTGATGCCAGGAGGGTCCCCTGGGCAGGAGGGCTGCTGGAGCTTCACCTAGAGCAGACCTGCTTCACCCAGTTATGGAGGTGGAACTGCACCAGGGTCAATGCCAGTTCATAAGAGGGGGAAAAGGCTGTGCTGATTTAAAAAATAATAATAATAATAATAATAAATTAGTGAGCCAGCAAAACTGTGGCTCTGTCAGGGGTCCCAGGGAGAGGGGCTGTGGTCTGAAGGGAGGAAGGAAGGGTAAGTACAAGACCCTGGGCAGTGTGGCTGCTGGCAATTATCCTTCTTGGTACCAACATTCTGGTATTTTTAAGCCTCTAAGCTGAGGCGATGAGAGGTTCTGCTAAAAAAGACCCAAGTGTCCCAACAACAAGTTCTTGGCTACTGGCCGACTCTCGTTAAACCTGTGCAGGCCTGGGCTGAGCGGCTCCATGTGGCACTAATTGTCGAACATCTTTTTACAAGCTCAGCCTGGCACTCAGAAGGGATTCAAGGTAAACGCTCACAAGGCCTGGTGTCTCTAACAGAAATAAATCACCCTTAATTACACAGGGCAAGTTGCCATGCTGTCCTATTTCTGGAGTGGCTGCTCTGGAGGGGAAAGTGCAGTATGGGCACAAAACCCAGAGAGGGAACATCAAATTCACCAGGTCCTATTTCAGAGTGGGCAGAGACTGCAACGCAAAGTGCAGCATCTCAGTGACAGTCCCCACACTGTGCTGCCTCTTCCCTGATCCAGATGCCCAGAGCGCAACGTGAACCCCGGAACGCGATGTGAAACAAAGAGGAAATAGAAGCAGAAAAAAAGAAGATGAGAGCTGGGTGAGGTTGGGCATGTAGCCAAACATGCTTCCCTCTTCCATCTGACCTTCCAGCACAAGAAGTGGGCCCTACACTTGGCCCAAGTGTTGCAGCCAGTACAGAGAGGGAAGCATGCTTGGCTACATGCTTCTCAGTGTCCTAGAGATAAAATAAGCCACCTGTTCAGGGGAAGCACAACCACTCCTGCCCTAACACTAGGAGAAATTCCTCCCAAGGTTCATAGAAAGAAAACACACAGTTAAAAAAAAAAAAGTCTTTAAAGACCGTAAGTTCCATGATGCCATTAATTTTAACCCTTGTTTGAATGAAGTTCTTCAAAAGCAATCACTGGGTATCAGTTTCCAGTTGCCATTCCTACCACCCAGGTGTCAGGGAAGGCCTGGCATATGGAAGTAAAAATAAGAAGCAACCTCTCATGTTTGAGGAGAAAAGTAAGGAAGGGAGGCAGGATATAGAGTAAACAATTCCTCAACTTCCATAACAGGGAAACAATAGACAGTGTTAAAGTTAATAAATTTTGAAATGTCTTAGCATCTTATTTAAAATTTTGGAAGTAACTGCCAGGAGGACAAAAAATAAAAGGTGCCAGAAAGGGAGAAGCGGAGAATGTGCCGCTTTGCATTCTGGGCCCTTCAATATGATTTGATTTTATTTTTAACCACAGGCACATTATTACTTTTGCTTAAAATAAAAACAAAGGATTTTAAGTTATAGCATAGAAAATGAGGAAAGAACACACCAGAGTGAAATGCAAAGGACAGAGTGTGTTGTTACAGGAATAAGCTTGAGTTTGCTCTGATTGATGGAAAAAATTAATTCTCTTGCAAACTTCAGAATTATTAAGAACATGTCTCTGCAGCCCTGGCTGGTGGGGCCCAATGGATTGAGTGCTGGCCTGTGAACCAAAGGGTTGCCAGTTCGATTCCCAGTCAGGGCACATGCCTGGGTTGCGGGCCAGGTGCCCAGTTGGGGGCATGGGAGAGGCAACTACACATCGATGTTTCTCTCCCACTCTTTCTCCCTCCCTCCCCCTCTCTCTAAAAATAAATAAAATCTTTTTTTAAAAAAAAACATGTCTCTGCTACACACCTCACAACTCACAGAAACACAAGCACATATACCCCAAAACAGAGAACCTCTACTCTAAGCAGTTCTTTAAAATCCAATGAGGCCAATGAGGCAGGTTTCCTGCACTGACTCTTTCAAGTCAACTAAGTTTCATGGAAATTCAGTTTGCCTAAGAACTTAGGTCCACTTTCCAACTCAGTCATGCTAGCCCTCATTACAGCCTGCTCTTGGCTTTCAGAGCCTCATGGAGAAATCCAGGTCAGCGACACCAGGACACCCAGTTTCCCAAAGATGCTGGAACATCTGCACAAAGGACAGCAGTTTAGCCTCCAGCACAAAGTCACTGCATTGTAGGATCTTGAAGCTGGTTCATGTCATCAGGTTCTGGCTAAGGATTTGGAGTGCCCACATGTGAAGTGAGATTGGCCCGAAGTCTTAAAACTCTGGGACAGCAACCTCAGAACTGGGTTGTTGGGAGTTCCAATCCAGTACTCTTTCATTATGTTGTGTCTTCTGGAACACTCCAGCATGCTGAGTAGCTAAAAAAAAAAAGGGGGCGGGCTCCAGAGGACTTCTGGCCAAGATGGAGGCATAAGTAGACACACTGTGCCTCCTCTCACAGACAAGATTAAGGACAACAAAAATATAGAACCAAAGAAAATACCAACCAGAACAGATGGAGGATTGAATTGTACAGAAGTCTGACAATGGTTCATTGAGACCGGTAAGAGGGGCAGAGTCAGCGGCCGGCAGAGAGGGGTCATGGCAGGAAGAAGTGGTAGCTGGTGGTCCTGGGTACACAGGTGGTGGTTACTGAGTGCAGGGAGGCAACAAGCAGACCAAGTGAGGTGCACAGGGCGGCTGACCATGGTCACACTTTTGTGTGCAGATAAACCAGGCAAAAATGCGCAGCAAGACAGACTGCACAGTGCAGGGTCCCAGCACCAGGAAATAAAGCCTAAAAGCCACCGACTGAAAACACTTGTGGGGATTGAAGTGCTGGGAGAGAATCCCAGACTCATGGGAGAGTTCCTTGGAGAGACCCACGGTGTCCTACAATGTGCACAAGCCCACCCTCATGGAAATCAGCACCAGAGGGGCAATTTGCTTGGGGAAAGCAGTGGAGGGGACTGGAGTCCGAGAGAGAGAGAGTGCAGAGTGGGTGCCGTTGTTCCCTCTAGGACCCTGCCCCCACACCCAGCATCACAACCCAGCAACTGAGTTGCCCCACCCTGGTGAACACCTAAGGCTCCGCCCCTCACTACATAACAGCCGTGACCAGACAAAACAAACAAACAAAAAAACAAAACCAAGGATGGCTCAAATGGGAGAACAGATCAGGGCCCTAGAGCTAATTCATCTAAGTGACAAGAGATAGCCAACCTATCAGATGCACAGCTCAAAGCACTGGTAGCCAACCTATCAGATGCACAATTCAAAGTACTGGTAATTAGGAAGCTCACAGAATTGGTTGATTTTGGTTGCAAATTAGATGAACAAATGAAGGCTACAATAAGTGAAATGAAGAAAAATGCAGAGGGAACCAATAGTGATAGGAGGAAAACTGGGACTCAAATCAATAGAATGGACCAGAAGGAAGAAACAAACAACCAAACAGAAAAGAAGGAAAAAACAAGAATTCAAAAAACTGAGGAGAGGCTTAGGAACCTCGAGGACATCTTTAAATGCCCCAACATCCGAATTATAGGGGTACCAGAAGGGGAAGAGGAAGAGCAACAAGTGGAAAACTTATTTGAACAAATAATAAAGGAGAACTTGCCCAATCTGGCAAAGGAAACAGACTTCCAGGAAGTCCAGGAAGCCCAGAGAGTCCCAAAGAATGTGGACCCAAGAAGGAACACACCAAGGCACATCATAATTACATTAGCCAAGATTAAAATGAAGGAGAGAATTCTAGAAGCAGCAAGGGATAAGGGCACAGTCACCTACAAAGGAGTTCCCATCAGACTGTCAGCTGATTTTTCAAAAGATACCTTACAGGCAAGAAGGGGCTGGAAAGAAGTATTCCAAGTCATGAAAGTCAAGGACCTCCATCCAAAATTGCTCTATACAGCGAAGCTGTCATTTAGAATGGAAGGGAAGATAAAGCACTTCTCAGATAAGGTCAAGTTAAAGGAGTTCATCATCACCAAGCCATTATTATATGAAATGTTAAAGGGACTTATCTAAGAAAAAGAAGATAAAAAATAGGACAGTAAAAAGACAGCAAACTCAGAGATATTAACAACCACACCTAAAACAAAAGCAAACTAAGCCAACTTCTAGAACAGGAACAGAAACACAGAAATGGAGATCACATGGAGGGTGAGCAGCAGGGGAGTAGAAGGAGGAGGAGAGAGGGGGAAAAGGTATAGAGAATAAGTAGCATTGACAGTGCGTAGAAAATAGACAGGGGGAGGGCAAGAATAGTGTGGGGAAAGTAGAAGCTAAAGAACTTATGACACATGGACATGAACTAAAAGGGGGAATGTGGGTGGGAGGGGGTGTGCAGGGTGGAGGGGAATGATGGGGGAGGAATGGGACAACTGTAATAGCATAATCAATAAAATATAATTAAAAAAAGGGGGCTCCAATATCAAATGTGGAGTAAACAAAGTCTTTCAGAGGATGGAACACAGCCTGAATCCAAACCCTGCTCACCATCTTCCTCCACCACCTCCACCTCAGCCCCATCATGGGCCAGTCACCTCTCTCCCCTGCAGCTGCTCTCCTGGTTCTTACTGAGGCCACCACCTCCCATTCCTTTTCCACCCAGCAGCCAGAGTGAATGTGCTAAAATCACAACACAACAGATAATCCACAGAGACCAAGAGCAGACTGGTGATTGCCAGGCACTAGGGGGGACAGGTGTGTGTGTGGGTGGGGC
Organism: Anoura caudifer; assembly: GCA_004027475.1. Lineage (NCBI taxonomy): Eukaryota > Metazoa > Chordata > Mammalia > Chiroptera > Phyllostomidae > Anoura > Anoura caudifer. Next base: position 52,197 of record PVKU01008596.1, on the reverse strand, counting down.
ACAGGTGTGTGCCAGTGACTGTTTAATGGGTACAAAGTCTCCTTTAGGGGGCAATGAAAATGATTTGAAACTAGACAAAGGTGGTGGTCACATAATATTGCAAATGTACTAAATTGTTGGTAAATTGTACACTTTAAAATGGTTAAGTTTATGTTAGGCGAATTCTATCGCAATTAAAAAAAAAAATCACATCATGCTTCAAATCAAATCTCTCCAGTGCACTCCCACCGGCCTTGGTGTAAGTGTCCGGGTCCAGTCCACAGTGGTGTGATGCCCCCCGTCGCTCCTCTTCCTTCCTCCAGTCCAGACATAGTGGGGAGGCCAAGTGTACATCCACCTCTTGGCTCAAGCCCATTCACCTTCCCTCCTCCCAGACCACTCCTACCGTAGATAACCATAAGCTCCCTATCACATTTCATTAGGGTCTCTGTTCAGATGTTAGCCGCCAAAGACCCCTCCTGTCGACCACATCCAAAATAGCACCACCTGCTACCCTCTGCTCTGTGAGGGGAAAACAGTACCTCTTTCACCTGATGCCACATCCTGTGGTTGCTTTCACTGTCGGGTCTCTCTAGTAGAATCTAAGCAGTGAGGGCAGGGACTTTGTCACAAATGCCCGGCACCTAGATGAGGGACTAATGTGCCATAGGTGTGCACCAAAAATGTGTTGAATGCATGAATGCTCATTTGTTCAAGGTTCAAAGTTATTTGATCAGGGATTACTTTTTTCCAAGGGGCAAACTGGCAGGCAAGTGTTCAACAGACTGACTTTGACAAATCCTCACTGTTATTAGTCTCTTACCACTGCTGTAACAACAACAACAACAACAACAACAACAAAAAGTAGATCCCTTTATTTGAGGGAGATACAATCCAAGACCCCCAATGAATGTGTGAAACCAGTTAGTACCAAATCCTATATATATTGTGTTTTTTCCTATATATACATACTTATTACATCACTTGTGCACTTCAGGACTTTAATTAAGTAAAATAAGGGTTATCTGAACACAAGAACAGCAGTACAACAATAGCTGATCTGCAGCGAAGTGGGAACACATTTTCAACCTATGGACTAAGTGAAGGGCATTTGGGTTCATCAAACCAGCTTGCAAATGTGAAGGCATCTCTTTGTTGGCTCTGTCTCCCCCAGGGTTTAGAAGGTGGTCCAAGACCACAGCCCTGAAACACAGAATAGGCTACAGGCTGCTAATCCCTAACCTATGGCAAGGATTAGCCCCTTGTAGCCCCTCATCCGCATCCTTGTGGGTCACTCCCAAATCCCCACTCAGGCCCCAGCTCATGTTGATAAACCACATTCTCCCACAGAGATGCAGACCACTAATGCCTCCAAAGCCAAATTCCATTCCCCAAACACTCCCTGCCATAAACTTATATTTATGTTTATATTTGTATTCCTAGCTCCCAGAAGCCCAAACCCCAAATCTGATGTCTTTCACTTTTCCATTTATCAAATTCCCCACACTCAGTCCCTTCCAAAATGGCCTTTAAAGACCACAAGTTTCACAGGGTGGTTTACTTCACCTCTCAATCTGAACTAGGTCCTTAAGAGGCAACCTGGGGACTTGTTTCCAGCTGTCATTCCTGCTACCCAGATGTCAGTGAAGGCCCCGCTAGTACAAGTGGTAAAATCAGAAGAAAACTGTCACATTTGAGAGAAAGGCAAGAGGGGAACTCCCATGTCCCATCTATTCAACCATCAAAATCTCTCCCAGTTTTCTTCCCCCACCAGTTCCTCACCTGTTTGCCATGTCTGTAACCATTCACTAAAAAGTTAATTATTTAATTTAATTAAAAAACAACAACAACAAAACCTCTGACAGACCCTGCACTGTATGCAAAATAAAACCCACAAATCCTTCAAGGACCTTTCACATTTCCGTGAAGCACTGGTGAATACCTGTTGATTCTGCCTGCCCATCCCCCAATGCCTTCCCACACCACCAGCATCCCATTTCTCTTTGGGGAGCCATACTTCTCCATCCTGAGGTGTGGGCAACACCACACACCTCCAGGATGCAGGGCCAGGGCCTATTCTCCAGCCTTCTAGTACATTCCATCCTCCTGGCCACAATGTCCAGTTCTGAAAGCCCACCTGTTTCTATAGGGCTTCATCTTAGGACTTGGAAAAAGCATCTTCCTGGCCGAGGGCCTCCAAGCCGTGAGGATGCCAGTCTGAGGCTGCCCTAGTCTTCACCCTGGGCTGGTCCCATGCGTGGGAGGCAAGCAGTTGAAGCGAGAAAGGACCCATCCTGACCTCAGGATAGTCCTGCAGGGGAGCCCACGCATTCCATTCTCTGCTTAGGGGGCTTTAAGCTGGATTTTGACATTTGCTAGAACAGAAAGTGTCCCCCAAGGCAATAACTTCTCTCCTTGCCTCATCATCTCACCCCCACCCCACCCCTCGGCCATGCAGATCAAACATTTCCTAAATCCATCTAAAACAAACCCCAGGAAGGCAAGTTCCTTTGTTTAGTACCCAAGCAATCCTCAGGTCCCTCTGCGCCTTGGCTCATGCTGCTCCCTGGCCCTAACCCTAATCCTTCCCTCTCCGGCCTCTGGGGATCCTCTCCTCTTAGAGTAGCTGCCTTGTCTTCTGTGAAGTCCTTATCACCCTTTTCCGAGCCCTTGTAACATGTTCCATAGGTTTACCACAATGACCTGTTTACAACCGCTCCCCCAATAAGACCACAAGCTAAAACGGCAGGGGTCACTGGGATCCTCTCTGTGACTTCACCAGGAGGTGCTCAGTGCACACTGTCTCAGTGGAATGGGAGGGAGGGGCAGAGAGAAGTGAGACTCTCCATTTCGTGTGCTCAGACACCACCCAGGGCACGCCAGGCATGGAGGTCAGGTGAAGGATGGCACACGTCCCAACGCCAAGCCCTGGCCTCAGCCAGCTTGGGGGCTCCCTTCTAGGCTGCCTGCTTTTTCACGTTTTCACAAACCTGTGACTTCAGAACTGCAGAAATTCACTTGGGCTCCATGCCTTCAGCCAATGCTGCAGGTAGGCATAAGCAGGTCTGGAGGGACCCTCTTCCTTTTGCCCAAAGCTCCCATTCAACTCCCACTGCCCCTCCCTCTTCTCCCCAGTGGACCCTTCTGAGCAACTGGGAGGCCAGAGCTCTTAGAAGGAGCAGCAACCTGGGGGTAAGAAATTCCTGGGGACCTCCTCCAGGGCCAGCCTGACCAGGAAAGCAGGAGGTGGCTTCCTCAGCTGAGGGTAAAGGACTCTCCTAATCACTACTCCCCATTCACTCCAGATGGGAGGGCCTGCCCCTTGCCCTTTCCTTTCTCTCAAGCTGCCTTTTAGTGACTTTTTTGCTCCAATATTTACACTGCCTCCATTATCCAGAATGAACCTAATAGGGGGATGGGGTGATCAGGTGGTTTAGGCACCAAGTAGGAAGGAAGAATTCATTTGCTGAAGGTGGGCCAGGGCTTCTCACCCCAGGGACCAAGATGGTGGAGGAAGAGTAAAAGGCAGGGTTCGAGAAAGTACAAGGATCAGCAGGGCTGTGGGAGCCACACATAGTCCCCACCATCACCAGGCACTCCCTTCCTCCTGAATATAAATTATCAAAGAAGGTTTAACTGAGGGGCAGAGTGTGGCCATGGGCACGGAGGTGAGAAATGGGTATCCTGTGTCCACTAACTGCTCCCAGGACCTTCTGTAAGCCCTGCTTCCTCGTACTTATAAAATAAGCCTGCTGGATTTGACAACCTATCTCTGAGGCCCTTTCCTGAATCTCAGTCAGTGACTCACTGCAAAAAGCAGAGGAAGTTGGGGACACGCCTGTCCCACCCTCCCTCTGCCACGCCCCTGTTTACCAAACAGCACTCGGGCCACCAGCCCAGGACACATTCCTGGGAGCCCCTGGGAACAGGTTCCACAAGCCCGGCAGTGCAGAGAAGGGCCTGGCAGTGCAGAAGGCCCTGCTAGGTTTCCAGCATAAATGCTGAGGCCAAGCAGGCAGGGGCTCTGTAAAACTTTCTGGCCAGCCAGCCCCTCCATGCAGGTGCTGAAAGTGAGGAACGAGCTGTGTTTCTGAATTCCTGCTCCAAACTACTTTCCCTCCAGCATGCTTGCCTTGGGCGGTCAAGCTGGATGGTCAAGCCTGAGCTGAATCCTCTCACCCCCTGCAGGCCCAGGGGGGTAGAGACACCCAGTGCTGTAGGAAAGAGGGCCGGTGCAGGCAGGGCAGCCAGCACAAACACACCCACATACACAGCACCTGATTTTAAAAGGAAAACTGATGCTCCGTGACTTTGACTTCGGTGAGGTCAGCGCCTGGGCCACCATCTCAGGGGACTAGTCCACACAGAGCCCTCTGCCCAGCCTTTCTCCCCAGAACTATACTCTCCCACATAGAACACACCCCAGACCCATAGAGCAACCAGCTAACTTCCTCCTGAACTCACTGAAAACTCTCAGCCCCCATTTCATACCAAACAGCCTATGACAGGGACAGCGAAATGCAAGGCTTTCCTGTCCTGCTGGGCCTGAGGAATATTCCTGGCTTGTGAGCCCAGCTCCTTAGAGCCTACATTGGAGACCAGGAAAGGAAAGACAGAGAGGAGGAGGTTCTAAAGGCTCAGAAGAAGGAAACAGAAATTTTTGTTTAAAGGAAGGCTTGGTGGAATTATTCAGGTTTAATGGTTGTTGAAATGAGTACTTTATAGAGTTCCTTGCAGCCTTGCTATTTGTGATTAACTTCACTATGTTTCTAGCCCAAGCTGCACTTTTTCTCCTATCAGCACAGATGATCAAAATCGTGCTGTCAGAGAATGGTCTCTACCTGCCTGCCTGGGTGTCCTCATCACGGAGCTCCCCTCCTCCTGTCCTAGCAGGGACATGGGCACACATCCTCTTCTCACACAATCAGAGCAGGGAACGCTGCTCCCACAGGCCTTCCTCAGCCCTCATATCTTATCTCCTTGAAGCCCTTGCCGTCACCTGGAGACTTTTCTATTGACTTCTGTGAAACTAAGCCCTTGGCTTCCCTCTCTGCCTGAGAGCTGGACCAGTTCTCTCAAGTCCCGTCCAGGCTAACATCCAGGATTCCAGCACTTCCTTATCTCACCAGTTACCATTTTGGGTGGATTTCCATTTGCCACCATCTGGAATCAACCAGCCTTGATTCTCCTTTGGGTATCACTCTCGTTCCTTTCTTAGTTCTATGCTTAGCATAGGGCTGACCCCAACCTCCCAACCATATCATCCTAGGCTCCACTTAAAAGATGCATGCTGATTTTTCTCCTTTTTTTTCTTTTTGGAATTACCCAGAGCTTCCAGAATCTTTCTGAGGAGGTTGCTAATGTGGAAAATGAAGCCAGCACAGAGGAAATAAGACTTCTGATGATGCTGCCTTTGCCTCTCCTATTAGTTATATGTTATTGCAGTGTAACAAATTAGCCCAAAGCTTAGTGGCTTCAAACAACAGATACTTATCCTGTCAGTTTCTGTGGCCCAGGGACCTGGGTGCAGTTTGCCTAGGCCTTGAGCCTTACCCACAGTCTCTCATGAGGCTGCAGTCAAGGTGCTGGGCAGAGCTGTAGTCATCACAAGGCTCAGCTGGAGGAGACTCTGCTTCCATGTGCCTACCTGTGGCTATTCACAGACCTTAGATCCTTGCCGGCTGGGGAGGTACTGGCTCCTTGGCAAGTGAAGAGATGCTTTAGTCCCTGATTTTCGTCATGATGCCTGTGATGAGTTTTGACAACTGGATAATTATATCCATTTTATAAGTTGGGCTCTCAGCCTTCCAACATTTTTGTTCTTCTACCCTTGTTCATGACTGGGCTGCATGGCTCAAGAGGCCCTACAACTTGGGTGCCTGCTTTGACATTTTCTAAGGTACCTGGTACCAGCAAGGAAGGGCTGGCAGAACCATCTGAATAACCCTAACCCTCCCCCGGCCCAAATGGGTCCTCGCACCCATCAACCCCAAATGTAAGGCGGACCAGATGCCCTGAGAAGCTCTGCACTGTGCCAATAGAGTCAGCCAGGACAACATGAAGATTCCAGAGGGGCAGCTTGGTGAGCGGATTGCTCCTGCTGGCTGACACAGTCTTCGGTGGGACTCTATAAGACTGAGCCCCTAGAATAGCCTTGGTGTGCTGACTTGGGGAGGCTCAAATTGTTAACGTAGACAGGGACCCACACATCCTAGGGACAGTCCTGCCTCCACCCCACCTTGGCCACCAACTCCATCCCCTTGACCTGGTATTTTAAACCTGTGCTTCTCAAGCCTGGATAAAGATTAGAATCAGCAGAGGAGCTTTTAAAAAGGAGGGTGCCTGGGATCCATAGCAATTAATTCAGAATCTCACTCAAAATCAAAATTCCCAAAAAAGGGGGAACCCTTTTTTAAAGTTCCCCATATAATCCTAACATTGAGCAGCCTGCTTTAAATGGATGGCCACAAATTTCAAATAGGTACCTAACTCTTGTTCCCCTGCCCTAAATGTAAGTTCAATGGACAAATAATGTGGGTATCACTTGGACACATTGGGAAATTGTGTGTCTTCCTATGCAGAAGGGCTGTGGAGACTTGCTTCTCAATAGGGGCCCAAAGGACAGCATCAATGCACCCTGGCAGCTTGTTAGAAACGCTGAATCTACATTTTCACAAATCCCCAGGTGATTCATTTGCACATTCAAGTTTGAGAAGCACAGCTTTAGTCATTTAGCAACCTTACTATGGGTACCCTGTGGATTTGTTTCTCAACTTCAAAACAACTATTTCATGGTCTTTCTCAGATACAGGACTTGCTCACACCTCACTTACTCCTAAGCAATCTGACAGTAATGATTCATCAACCCACTGCCTGAATTCCATCCCACCCACATCAGTGCCCACGTTCTTAGCCTTCCCTCCCATGAGTGACTAAAAAGCTGTCCTCCTATTAAAGCAACCTACCTGCTTTCTACCTATCAGCACTTAACACCTACTTTTGAGAGAGAGAGAGAGAGAGAGAGAAATACCTTTTGATCCCTAGTCCTCCAGTCCCTGCCTATTCCTTCACTTCTCATCACAGCAAATATTTTCATCAAGAGTTACTTATAGTTGTGACCTCTACTTTCTTACATCTAATGCTCTCCTCACCTTGAACTCTCCTAGGGGCATTGGCCAGCCAGCAACATTCAATATTGCCTCCTTTTGGAAACTATGACTTCTCTTGGCTTTCATGGCATCTCACCTGTTTTCTCCAGCAGTCACTTTTCCGGATCCGCCCTATGCCCACTCTTAAATGTTGCAGCAACCTCCTGCCCCCTACCCCTCTCTATCTACTCACTCAATTTAGTGGTGTGAGCCTGTTCCATGGCTTTATACACCCTCTATTTCCTGATGACCCTAGATTCACAGCTCTAGCCCCGACCTTTTCCACATCTCCCTGGCTATTTGCCATCTTTACATGGAGGCTCAGCAGGAATCTTAAACAAGTCCAAAAAAGAACCTACCTGCCACACTTCCAAAAACAAAGCAAAACTAAACAAGAGCTGCTCTCCATGCCTCATTTTAGCAAATGGCACTACAATCCATCCTCTTGCTTAAGCCCAAACTCTGGGATCCTCAAGTTCTTCCACCTTCCCCATTCAATCTCTCTCCACTGCAGTTGGTTCTACCACCAAAACTTGTCCGGCATCCACCCACAGTTCTCTGTTTCCACTGCTGCCACCCTGATCCCACAGCACCACCCACACTCCCCTATAGCGTTACAATGATCTCACTGGCTGCCTTGTTCCACTTTTTGTCCTTTACAATTCATTCTCAACATGGCAGCCAGAATGAACTTACAAAACACTAATCAGATCATGTCAACCCTTAGTAAAATCACCCAAAGACTTTTCGCTCTGCTTAGAAAAAAAGAAATCCAAACAATTTAGCCTAATTTACAAAGCCCTGCCTTCTTCTGCCTGCCTCATCTTGCATCATTATACACCACTCTCCCCTGATAGCTCTGTGCTGCTCCCTGCAGTAGGCACTAGCTGTGTGTGGCTATTTAAAGTGAAATTAAAGTTAGCTAAAGCAAAAATGCAAAATTCAGTTCCTAAGTCTCCCTAGCCACAATTCAAATGCTCACTTGTCACATGTGGCTGGTCACACGTGGATGGGGCTGCTCGAGCTCTTCCTTGGAGGTGGCAAGTTTTGTCCTTCCTTGTGGCCTTTGCACTCGCTGCCCCCTTTGCCTGAAGTATTTTTTCCCCTACCTCTCCCCATGGCTGGGTCTAGACATCAGCTTAAATGTCACTTCCTTGGAGAGGCCATCCCTGGACGCCCAGTCTAAAGAAGCTGTCAATCAGTTATTCCCAATCGCAGGAAGCAGTCTAAGCCTCCACAGCATTCAGCACTGGCCAATGAGTCTCTTGTTTATTTGTGTTTGCTTCTTGCCTAATGCCACCATGTCACCTCACCCCAAAGTACTCTTACATGATCAGGGACCTAGTCTGCCTTGCTCACCACCACACTCTCTCGAGCCCCTCCTCCTACATTCGTGGAGTGGAGGCCTTGACCCGCTCTGCTGAATCAGTAGTCATTGACTGCTAGACCAGTGTCATGTTCATATTTCCTCTTACGTCTCTCACAGCTGTCACTGTTTCTCCATTTTCCCTGCCACTCCCCACCCCATCTCCAGGCCTCATCCATTCCACCCTGACAGTACTACGAATGGAATCTTGCCTCTGTCCTCTGGCCAACCCTGCAAACACGAGAAGGTTAATCTTGCTAATGTTCCTCTTGCCTAATCAATTCCCTGCCCCTGCCCCTTCTGGCCCCAAGTGGCCTCCATGTCCCCAAACGTGGTGGGCATTGTTCCTACCTCGGTGCTGCTGTAAGGCCTTCCCCTCTGCTTCTAGCACTCTCCCTGCTCCTTGGTAGAGCCGCACCTTCCCTTGCCTTCCAGGTGTGGCACAGGTGGCAGTTTCTCTGAAGACGCTACGCTAGCTGGCCCCTCCTCTGGTCTTCTCCAGCACTTCCTGTCTGCAGCCCTGTTTTGGCACTTTTCACGGGAGGCAAGAATTGCCACCTCCCACATGTATGCACACAGATAATCCCTGAGATTATTACTAGAAGCAGTGGTTCCCAGAGGATCAGAGTCACCTGGGCAATTAATAGAAAACAAACCCAGGCCCACTGAAGTAGGCTATGGTCTGGGCCTCTGTCCTTTGTCCACATTCCCTTGGCTACTCGAAGAACCCCCAAATCTGAGATCCACTGCTTAAGGACCTCAGACCTGCAACAGGAACTGCTCAAGTTCTGCCACTTCCATGTGTTCAGACACCTGGGAAGTGAGTGACTTGATTAACAACCTCCTCTCACACAAACTTGCTCTTCACCAAACATTGGAAATAACCCCAGTGGCAGACTGAGAACAGCTTCCCAAATATATCCACCTCCTAACCCTGGGAACCTGCAAATGTTACCTTACATGCATGACAAAAGGGAACTTGCAGGTGTGATTAAGGATTTTCAGATGGGGAGATTATGTTGGATTATAACAGGTGGGACCTAAATACACTCATGAGGGTCCTTATAAGAGGTGGAGAGAGGAGCACAGAGGGCAGGAGCCTATGTGAGAACAGAAGTGGGGGCAGAAGAGGCAACATGCTGTGCAGCCATGGGCCAAGAAAGGAGCCTTTAGCAGGGGTGTCCATCCTGCGGCCCAACATAAAATCATAAATTTACCTAAAACATTATGAGATTTTTCTTGTGATGATGTGTTGCAATGTATTTAATGTGTGGCCCAAGACAACTCTTCTTCATCCAGTGTGGCACAGAGATGCCAGAAGGTTGGACATCCCTGTGAGGATGGAAAAGAAAAGGAACAGACTCCACCCCAGAGCCTCCAGCAGGAGCCAGCCCTTGGTTTTAGCCTCAGAAAACTCATTTCACACTGAGGACCTTCAGAACTAGGAGAGAATAAATGTTTAGTTTAAAGCAAAGTTGTGTCAATTAATTACAGCAGCTATAAAAAATGAATATACCTCCTCTTCATACCACAAGGTAAAGAAAATTGAAAATTCATTTTTCAATTACAGTGGACGCACAATGTATTAGTTTCAAGTGTAGAACATGGCGATTAGACATCCATATAACTTAGGAAGTGATCAGCCCAATAAGTCTAGTACTCACCTGACATGATGCACAGTATTTACAATATTACTGATTGTACTTTACACCCCCATTTTACACTTGTTTTAATAACTGGGAATTTGTAGTTCCTCAATCCCATTCAATGACATAAGTTCTAAGTGTACAAGGAGCATGATTTTCTAATCTCATACATCTGTATTTGACTTATATTGAAAAACAGCACAAAATACTCCTCCTGGGTGGGGCTAGCTTGCTTTGTTCACTTCTGTGCCCATAGTGCTTTTGCTCAGAGCCTGCTGTTACATCTGTGAATGCCAAAATTCCTCCAGGAAGGCCAATATTCCAAGTTGGAATTTGGGGCCCTCTCTGATGGGCCCTCAGCCCAACCCCAATGGCGTTTCCAACAAGGAAATACATAAAATCCAAAAATAGACAAGTTGCCAAGCTTGGACACCTTGGGCAATAACTGCTGCTATATTTTGATTTGAGGAGAAATAGACCAAATATACTCTGCCTCTCAGACTCTTGTTCTTATCCTGAAGAGTGCTCAGCTTAGAGGTGTGCTGTTTCCAATATGGTAACCACTAAGCATGTGTAACTATTTAAATATAAATTAATTAAAAATAAAATTGAAGACCCAACTCCTCAGTCACACTGGACCTATCTCAAGTGCCTCACCTTAGTGGTTACTGTATTGGGTGGCAAACATATAGAACATTCCCATCATCATAGAAAGTTCTAGACTGTGCTCACTCAGAGCATCTCCCAAAGCATCATTAGCCCTCAGACTAGAGAACTTTGAGGGAGAGAAATGCAGCCACCATACCCCGTCCTCCCCTGGAGCTCATTCTTGGGCATGTGTCTTAAGGTGCACAGCTAGGAATGGTACCCAGAAATATCTGCCCAAATCTGACTTTTCAATGAAAAGTTTCTCTTTGGAAAGTGAGAAACAGAAGCAGCAGGGTGAGGAAACAGCAATTGAGCGATGGGACTCACGCAGGGGTGAGGTGGGGGAAGATAAAGAGGAAAGAGAGGAAGAAGTAGGAAAGGATAAGGGAGTGGCAGGTAAGAAATGGATTCTAGTGACGTTATCACGAGCAGAAAATTCAAATGTCAAAAAGGAGGTCTCCTTTGAGAGTGGAAAACAGGTAAAACAATCTACTAGCCCACCTGCTGCTCTGAGAGGGGTGTATAGGACAGAGGGTCCTTTCCCTGTGGCCCGTGGGAGCCTGAAGGGACTGTACCCACTCACAGCCCCCGTGGGAGGCAGTGATAGCTCAGGGGAGAGATGGGGAGAGGACACCAACTGAAAGCAGAAACATAAAACTTTTCCACATGGAACAGTTAAAAATTTGCAAGTACACCATACTGGCGAGGCTGTGGGGAAATGGGCACTCCTAGACACTCTGGTGGACAGCACAGTTAGGTCAGCCTGGCTGGGGGCAATCTAGCACTTTCTATCAAAATTATAAACACTTATTCTCTTTGCTCCAACTTTTCAACTTCAGGATTGGGAACTTCAAAGCCTCTCACCCATGTGCGGCATGATGGATATATACAGGTAAAGGTAAAAGGCAGAGACTGCAAGCAATCTATATACCTATCAGTGAAATGAGTTCAGGAAGGCATTAAAAAGAGTGAGGAAATGCTTTCTATTGACTAAACTCCAAGATATGTTGCTGTTTTCTTTCTTTCTTTCTTTCTTTTCTTTTCTTTTTTAATCATAGCAGCAGCAGGGCGCAGAAGAAAGAGGGAGCTACTGCCTCTGTGAAGGAAATTAAAGGCGCATACATATTTGTAAACACCTGCACTGGTTTAAGAAACTGGTAACGTGTTTGCCTCTGGGGAAGGGAACTGGCAGCTAGAGGACAGGAGGGAACAGAGGTCAACTTTTCACTCTCTGTTCACTCCATGTGAAGGCACCTCTCAAATATCACATCTGACATATCTATGTCCTATTCAACAAGGGTAAAATGAACAAAGACACACTTCTGGGTATGTACATTCAGCAAAACGTCTAAAACATACCCATTCACCCCCACCCCCTTCTGCACTGACACTACCGTCTCAAAGGAAAGTCCACATCTGCCAAGTGGGTGGGCCCAGGGAACCAGCTGCACAGCAGTTGTGAACTCTTGGGGGTGCCACCAGTGCCCCTGTGTCCTCTCCCTGCGTGGGTGCCCCTGTGGTCTGGGGACTCCGAGGAGGTGTTCCCAGAACCCAGCCCTCAGCAAATCTGGGCTGTCATCCAGCCTTGGAACCAATGAGGGCTTGTCCTCCCTCTACCTACATCCCAGCTTTGGAGTTCTGTTTCCAACCACATCCCAGTGGCCCCTTCAGGGCAGGGTCTCCCACAGCCACTGCCAAATGATCCCCTGCCAGCCTCTCACTCCAGGGAAGAAATGAAAGTAGGTCCCAAATCACCATGGACACCAGATACCCGCCTGGATCAGGTCTGGGCCCATCAGCCATCCCCACAACAATGCCATAGCAACAGAGGTAATATTATTGTTCAAAAAGAAAAAAAAAAAAAACCAAAAAACACACTGTGTGGTGTGACAGCTTTTCAAGCCACAGAGATAACGTTCTTCCACACCCTACATCTTTTGCTTCTCCCTTCCCAAAGACAACACAGATCCCTCAGTGGGAAGTCACGGACTTGTGGCATCACCTTGCTCCATCGCTCCAGCACGTGTGCCCTTCCCAGGAAACAGGTGTGAAGTGGAGTCCCAGACACACCCAAAGTGGGGGCTGGCCAGCTGGAGGTGGGACAGCTCCGAGGTGCAGCTCCAAGCTGCCCTCTGTCCCTCAGTCCCTGTCTGGCTGTCTGGCTGCCTTCTCCATGCCAGACCCCATGGGGGCACTGGGGTTTTGGTGGTTACAGCAATGAGCCAGCCACATACAAATCTTCAGACCTAAATGTGGAAAGCATTAACTAACTCAAATGAAAAGACATATATCAGGAGGGGAGCTCATGGCGCAGAGGAAAGCAGCTCTTCTAGGAGAACGAGAGCCTACGCTGTTGCTTAAGAGCAGAGTGAGTCACCAGCCACCAGCAGCAGGAGGACAGGGTGGGAGAAGCATGGAGGGAGGGGCCCCAGCAGGACTGGCGGGTGGATGGGTAGGGGGAGTGGTGCAAAAACACAGCTGTAGGCTTCTAACTAACCACACTTCATCAGTAAGATGTCACTTCCCCTCCCCAACTCAGGAAGTGTTTCAAAATGTGTCCACCTCCCCCAGAGAAGACAGCAGGAAGGAGTCTTCCTAACAGCCCACTGGCCACCCTTCTAGCCTGCAGCTGATCTCAGGGAAGCAAACCTTATACCCTCCAGGGAGAAGGCCTCCCTCCCTCTTCCTTCTTTGCTCCTCCCTAGTTGTGTGTCATACCCTTTGGGGATCCCCAAACCTGAGGTGACCATTGTGGTCACAATTCTTATCTCACATGCTCACCCATCCTCACTACCCTTTCTTTTCATCCTTTCCTTCTTTCTCCCAAACACTCCATCCTCCACAGAAGCTGCTTTTGACAGCAAGATGAACCCCTCAGATGCCCCCTTTTTCTTGGGGAGAACCTCCTACCTTCCTTTAGGACCATGCCTTACCCACCAACTGCTCCGCCAAAGCTGACTCCCAACCTTCCAGTTCTTGTACCTGCTATGAGCGAGGCCCTGCTGTCCCTGGGTGTGGGGGGAGAAGGGGCCTCCAGACAGATCATTTGGCTTGGAGTGGAAGTACCAGGAGGTCTGTGCCCTGCAAGCTCTAAAAATTACCTCGGCAACATACCAAGTTCAAGCAGGACCCACCCTCTCTAAGTCATCTTCATCTTGCTCTGATAAATTAAGAGGTTGGGTTTATAGATTAACTGGGTCCTTTAGTGTATGACAACATTACATAAGAAACAAAACCAATTCCCCTGGAGTACTCAGCTGCTGTGGGACTTAGTTCAGAGAACACAGAGAGTGGAGGTACTCTGAGCAGAGTGGGGCTTACCTGCCATCACTGGGTGCACAATAAAGGTGATCAACAGGAAGTATGATGGTGCCCTGAGAGGGAAACCACTTCTGGGAGAGACCTCATGAAAAGGTGAGACTGAATCAACTTAGAGGACAGGGTAGGAAGAGAGGACAATTCCATTCATTCATTCACTCATTCATTCAACAAATACTGACTGAGTGCCTCCCACACCAGACACAGTTTTAGGTGCTGGGGGCACTAGCCAACAAGACTGAAGCTTGCACTCTTGGGAGGGCAGGCACACAATCCTCACACCTGAGAGACAGGTCAGTGATCCAATTTTGTTGGAAGGTGGTAAGTGCTGGTAAAATAGAGAAATTAGAACAGGATAAAGAGATGGGCATGGCAGGGTGAGTGAGAGACTGAAAGGAATTGAAGGAGTGAATTAGCTTCCAGTGGCTGCTGTAGCAGATTATCACAAACTAAGGGGCTTAAAATCACAATGCTGATTTACCCTCTTACAGGTCTGGGGTGCAGAGGCTGAAATGGGTCTCCTCCCCGGGCTAAATGTCCAGGTGTTGGCAGGGCTGGCTCCTGCTAGAGGCCCTCAGAGAAAACCAGTTTCCTTGCCTCTTTCACCTTCTAGAGGCTGCCTGCTTTCCTTAGCTTGTGGCCCCTTCCTCCCATCACTCAAACTCTTGCTTCCATCCTTGCATCTCCTACAGACCCTGACCCTCCTGTTTCCCTCTAACAAAGATGCTGGTCATTACACTGGGCCCACCTGGATAATCCTTGATCCTCTGTTTATCTCAAGATCTGTAACTTAACCACCCCTGCAAAGGCCATTTGCCATGTAAAGTAACATAGTCACAGGCTCTGAGGAGAAGGCTATGGACACCTCTGGGGGACCATTCTTCAGCTTCCTGTGAGGAGTTAGCTTTGTGGCCTGCAAAGGCCATAATGAGGAAGTAACATCCCAGAGGCCAGTTTGCAGGACAGCAGTGAGTGAGATGAGTGGGAGGCACAACCCTGAGGTCAAGGCCACAATGGGGCCTGCTCACATAGCTCCTTGTCTGCTGCCATGAGGCTTCTTCAGTGTCTATGCAGGCTATCGCATGGACCCACTAGAATGTTTTGAGGAGAAGCAGGGCATGGTCAAACTTCTATGTAAAAACAACAGATGGCAGTCTGGCCCAATGGTCAGGAAGTGACTGCAATAGCCCAAGGGCACACGATGGCACCTGTGGCTCAGACCAAAATGACAGCCATGGCAGGGACGTGGGGTGAGAAGCTGGGTTTTTAAAAATGTATTTGCAAAGAGGTGTCAACATGCTTACCTGACAAACTAAACACAGGATGGGAAAGAAAAGGGAGAGTCAAGGGTTTTGACCCAAGCAGTGGGAAAGACAGACTTGCCATTCATGAGCAGCAAAGACTGTGGGCGGCCCAGACCTGGGAGGAGAGACCAGGTGTGACATGTTGGACAGGTTGAATGCAGATGTCAAGTAAACAACTGGATACATGAGTCAGGAGGTCAAAAGCAAAACTGTGAGCAAGAATTAGACTCGAGGATCCACAGTTTAAGGCTCTCACAGTGGGGACCACTGGAGGTCTGGTCTGGTGCATAACAATGGGGCTGAGATTTTGGGTCCAGACTATACCCTGAGAGTAATGGGAAGCACGTGGGGTGTGGAGCCGTCCATGACTACCCCAGGTTAAGTCTGTGAATCGGGCGCTAGTTGCAAGACAGGATAGAGGCTGAGTAAACAGGCATTTTGCCTTAGCCCTCAATTGCTCAACCAAACATTTCTCCACGTCTCACAGAAAACAGGATAAAAATCACTGAGTTGTGGAGAAAGGAAGGGGAGCAGGGAGGCATTCAAGAATGCAGTCCTACCAGAGGCTCCAAACATCTTCACTGCTTCTACCTGGTGGGCTCTCCAGCTTACACTGAGGCCCTTGCAGCCCTATGCTGCAGTCTGGAAAACCCTGGTATGTCTGAGTGTGGTGCAGCATCAGTGTGGTCCTACCTCCACTGCCCAGTAAATCACAAGGACAAAGCAGGGCCCAGTGCAGGTGGCCAGACAGTGTGAGCACCACCCAGGAGGCACAGGGCTTCCCCACCCTCAGGACATGACCCCAAAAGGCAACGTGATCAAATGGGGATGTCCACCACTTGTCCCAGGGACAGATGGCACAAGGGGAGTGCCTCCTGGGCACTCGCTTTCATCCATTCATTTGACCAGTCTTTAGTGAGCACCTACCAAGTGCCAGGCACTGCTTCTAGACATTTGGGGCATGTTCATAAATGAAACTAAAGGGGAAAAAACACTGCCTTCATCAAGCATTCATCCCAGAATGGGAGTTGTGGGTGGGGAGGAAGCAGAAAAAAAAAAAACAATACATAAGTAAACCACAGAGAATATTAAAAAGTGATGGAGGGAAAAAGTAGAGCAAGGTTAGGGGACTCCAGAGTTCGGGGGGCAGGGCAAAGGAGTTTAGGGAGAAGGATGGTAACTTTCAATAGTTCAGGATGTTACAATTGCTTCAAGTCACAGTTAAAGATTTTTCTAGCTCATCTGTTCACTTCCTCTCTTCCATCATTCATTCACTCATTCGTTCATTCATTCATTCATCAACTTCATCAACCCATTACTGAATGTGCACCACAGGTACTCCCTACTCTCATAAAGCTTACATTTTATTCAGGGAGATGTTAAGACAGCTCATTCTAGAAGGGCTGTGAGTGAGCAGAAACTCACCAAGCACGTTCCTGCGAGCATGCCAATCAAAATGAAAACACAGTGGAACAAAGCGCTATGTGCACCCCACCCCACCATCGAGGGTCTAATTTTTGGTCAAGGGCCCTGCCTACTTCCTTTTCCCTACTTTGTCTCCACAACCTATCACCACCCCAACCTGGGTCAGTAACACTGCTCTGGTCTCAGCTACCAGAAACCACAACTCAGTGTTTTCTGCCTGGAGGCTGCCCACACAATGTCCTTTCACATCGCCTGATCACTATCCCAGAGCACCTACTGGTTTTAGGGCCTTCTCAGCTACCTGGCTCATTCTGTGCTGCAGACGCAGCACCTTCTTGGGAAGTGCCAACCACAGCACTGGGCGGCCGGCCAGGCAGCGCCGCCTCCTGTGATGGGAGCACCTCTGTTGGGCAGGTTTTGATCCTCCTGCCTGGCTGAGCTCACTCCCAGGGCCATGACAGACTATGGGGAGAGGATGAGCAGGGCAGGATGTCACACCTCTGCTGGTTTGGCACCTAGGAGGCCAAGCTAGTGTAGCAGCTCACACCTCTGGCCACAGCTTGGAGCTCTTTTATCAGCGCTGACCACCAGGGACTACCAGTGAGCTGAGCATGAAGGCTCTTTCTATTTGGAGAAAGTCAAGGCTGGCCTTTGGTGTTCACCCCTGAGTGTCTTGTGGCCTCTGGACCCTCCATCTCTTCCCACTCCACATCCAGCTGTGAAGCAGCTGGACCAGTGGTGGCCCCAGGTCCCTGGGGATGACACAGCCATCCATAAAGAGGAATAGCCATCAGGAACTGGTCCAGCTGTTGTCCCTCTCCCTTGGCCCCACCATAAACTCTTCCAGGCTCATCTCCCCCCATAGCTGTGGGGACTTGAGAAGGTGAGGCACTATTGTTTTTCCTTCCCTTCCCAGCGCAGTATCTCCCCCAGTGGTTTGGCTAGACCAGGACTCAACCCCGGACCACAAGTGGGAGGTCTGTTCTTCAAAACATAAGCATGATTCTCAGAAAAGCTGCTCTGTGTCCTCCATGCCCCAACAGCTTGTGCTCTGATGAGAGGGGATTATGCTGCCTGGCCCACTCAGTCCTGTGGTTGGTACTTCCCAAGAAGGTGCTAGGTCTGCAGCATGGAACAGAACAGGTAGCTGAGAAGGTCCTAAACCCTGCAGGTACTCTGGGATAGCGACCAAGCAAGGTTTTAGGACATTCTGTGAGCAACTTCCAGCCAAAGCACTGAGTTGTGGTTTCTGGTAGCTGAGATGAGAGCAGTGTAACTGACTCAGGTCGGGTGGAGAAGACGTGGAGGAGGAGGAGGATGGAAGAAGACAGTGCCCTGACAAGCTGGGAGAGGAGGAATAAGGCAGGTAGAGAGAGGGTGCTATGGGGCCTCCTCCTGAGTCCTCCCATTCTCACCTTTTCTTTCCCTTCACAACAGCCACATGAAATCAAAGGCCTGCTGGGATCCCAGGCTGGGGAAGCACCTAGTTATTAAAACTGGGTGTGCAAATGCACTTAGGATGGGGTAGTGACAGAGCTGCAGGGCTGCGGGTCCTCCACTTCCCCCTATGGGGTGGGGGACAGAAGGAGGGAGTGTGTAATGGCTTAGTATATGGGCTCTGGAGAGAGATGACCTGGGTACAAACCCTGTCGCTGGCTGGGTGACACTGAAGAAATGATTTAACTCATCTGTGACTCAGTTTCCCCAAATGTCAAATGAGCCTGGCAACATCTAGGCTTGTTGTGAGGATTAAAAGACTGTTTAGAGCCCTGGCCAGTGTGGCTCAGTTGGTTGGAGCATCAGCCCATAGACCCAAGGGTCACAGGTTTGATTCCCAGTCAGAGCATAAGCCTGGGTTGCAGGTTCAGTCTCTGGTCAGGGCACATGCGAGAGGCAACCAATCGATGTTTCTCACATCAATGTTTCTTTCCCTCTCTACCTCCCCCGGTCCCTCTAAAATCAATAAGCATGTCCTTGGGTGAGAATTAAAAAAACAATAGAGCATTTAGAATGGTGCCTGAAATATGGTAAAAGCTATATAAATGTTATCTATCATTATTATTAAATATTTCTGAATCAACGCTGCTATGTTAAAATATTCTATACTGCTGTGAGGTCACAGGCCCACTTACTGGTTAAGAAAGTATGGTAAATACAGGTATGGAGATGTTGAAGATCTAAACTTACACCACTGAGATCATTAGTTATTTCTCGTAAACCTCTCATATGCTTCTCCAACCTATTCCTCCCAACAAAGTCTCAGATGCTACTAAGATTTCTGGGTGCCATGGGTACCCCAGCAAAGAACTCAGCAACCCTCTGCCAAGCACAGCACAGTCATCTCAGAAACTACGAAGCCTGATTGTCTTGGGGAGGTTTAGGAGGTTTGGGAGGTGGTAGGCCCATGGCTGTCAGGAGCTCTGCGGCCCCTGACTTGAAGCCGCTGAAAGCACGCGGCAACAGCCTCGGCTCTCAGCAGCAGCTTCAGGCTGGGCCAAGAGGCTGACCACACCAGCTCACTCACAAAGAGTACCTGGCACAGCCTCACTCTGCAAAGCTGTTGGCACCATCGCCCTCGGAGGGGATGTGATGGTGAGAGGAGGCATCAGGAGACAACTGTGTCCATCAGCCATGTGTCCTAATGGAGAGTGTGCTTGCCCATTCATAAACACAGGGGGTCCTACCCTCCCAGTCCCTGTGCAGGACAGTGCTTCAGACACTCCAGAAGCCTCCAAACCAGCCGGCCCCTGTGTTCTCATTCACCCTGCCTGTCTACTGCAGACTTGCAAACAGTGCTTTCTCCTTGGAAAAGAAGCTACTGTCTGAGCTGGCATCTTAGAAACCCAGGCCTTTGCCTTCCTCCAGGCACCTGCAAGTTGAGACAAGGACCCTGATATCCTTCACTCAAAGCACTTTAATGGTCCACTTCAAGAAACACACTCCTTTTCTTGGACTCAGCATGAGCCACCTGGGCCTGGCCCACCAGGAACCCGTGCCAGATGGGGCAGCCCCACCACCTACCTCAGGGCTGATGATCTCAGTTTGGTGAAGGGTCCCAGAAGGGAATGTAGGAAGCCCCCTGGCTCCCAGTCACATCTCCACTGTACCAACACGGTATTCACCACCATGAGCCTTGTGTTTTTCCACCCATGCACCCAAAACATGACCTTACACAGCTGTAGAGTCAACTGGAACATGTGAGCATGTACAGGTTGAATTTATCTGTCTACCTAGCTGATGCAGGGATTGATGCAGGGTGCAGCCAGGAGGGGGGGCCCCCAAAATAGGAATTTGGAATGGGGCCTAGAATTCAGGGTGTCCAGGAAATATTAGAGGGACAATATAAGATGTCCTCACCCCTTCCCTCACAGGTATGAGTTGGGGGAAGGGACACATGGAGCAGGGACATGCAGAGCTGCTAATCCATGGCATGGTTATTTAACATATCTGTAGCCTCTGGCTGGTGGCTTAGATGTGTTAAATAGCTGTGGCCATGCCCTGAGCCAGGGGGATGGAAAGGACTCCCCCCAAGACGTGACTGGGGGAGGAACCTCAAGTTACAGCACCTAGTCGGAGCTTGGAGAAGATTGGCTCCAGAAAGTGGGGACACACCTGCCCAGACTCATGATGGCATCCCTAAAAAACTTGGAATATACGGGAATGCTGGCAGGTGTAACTGATTGTAGGAGGAGTCGGAAATGGGGGTACAGAAGGGATTTGGCACAGGGATTTAAAATGGAGACGTGGCAGCCATTGGGGGAGAATCCACGCGCTTTCACGAGAGTTAGGACCCTCACAGCCCTGTGAGGAAAAATCACCATGTGGCCTTAGCAGAGAATTGCCACTTAGCTTTGCCCGAGTGGAGACCCTCTCACAGCTTTGCCAGAGGGGAAGATCCACGGGGTTTCACCAGAGTGCAGACCCCTGCAGCTTTGGTGGAGAGGGAGAGCCACGTGGTTTTGCCAGAGTGGGGACCTCTTCCCCACAGCTTTGGTAGAAGGACCATGCGGCTTTGGGGTGCTCCCTTTGGCTGTGTGGCTTGGGAACAAGAGAGACTTTGCCTGGAAGAAGGGTGAAAGAATTCTTGCCAGTGGTCCATGAGAAGGTGTCACATGACTTTGGATTAATTAGAGATCCTGCCTGGACGACGACACAGCTGATGGTGTCAAGAGCCTGGATCCCAGACGTGTGCTTCTCTTTCCTGCAATTGCGGTACCCTGAATTAGGGCAGAGGGAGATAGGAAGCACTGTGGGCATCTGTGGGTATCCTAAAGGACTTTGATATTTTAATGAAGATGTTAAGTCGCTACTTGAACTCTGTACAGCATTAAATAAACATTTCCTTTCCTTTTCACAAATCTCTGGCTTTGAGAAGCATCTTTCCATAAGGCGGCAGACAATAACGGACCTTCTGTTGCTCTGTAACATATCTATCTATCTATCTATCTAAATCCTCACCCAAGAATACATTTATTTGTTTATTAATTTGAGAGAAAGAGAGCATGGATGTGAGAAACATGGATTGATTGCCTCCTGTACACCCCACAACCGAGGATCAAACCTGCAACTTTGGTAAATGCCCTGACCAGAGATGGAATCCGCAACCTTTCGGTGCATAGGATGAAGCTCCAACCAGCTGACCCACTCAGCCAGATCTTTATTTTTTTAAAGCTGAATGGGACACTCCATGTTCAAACAAACAAATATTTTCATCTCTTTTTATTTGAGTGCCTTTAGATGGGACATGTGCCCTCCAGGTAGTCTGCAGCCCTCAACATTGGAGTCACCTGTCAGACCTGGAAACACACTTTGGAATGCAATGCTGTGGAATTCCTGGGGGTTGGGGAAAGAGCTTTAAATATAGCTTGGGGACTGGGGAAACTCCTGGTTTCTGACTGAGTAGGTCTAGAAGTGGGACCTGAAACCTGCATCTCTGGCAACTTCCCAGCAGCTGGCCCAGAACCCACTTGCTCCCTGGTCTGTGTATAGCACCTGGTGCAGTCCTGCTGTAGAAGTCCAGTAAGGCTTCCACCTCCATCCTCAGACACAGGCTTCACTGGAAGGCCCAGCCCAGTTCATCCCTTACACAATCTGTGGCCCCTACTCGTTCCTGTTTTCTGTCCCTTGGGGTTGCCTAAAGAGGGTAGGGGGTCCCCAGACTGCTGCCTTCAATGCCCAGCCACTGGCCCTCTCCTGGAACTTGCTCCCCATTCCAAGCAAGGGCTCTATTCCCCCTTCCAGGAACGGATGGGCCTGGCTACTCCTGGGAGTTCTCAAGACTAGGAGGGTCAGTCCAAGTCCCCAGGGAAGGGAAGGGGCACAACAGAGCCCTGAGACACCTGATTCCAGGCCAAGCCCCTCCATCCTGAGCAGAGCCTAGAGACAGTTGGGGGAGGGGGTGGGGGAGGAGGTGGGGGAGGAGTGTCCATGCACACACACTGTACCCAGTGTCCTGGCCACACAATGCACAAGCGGCCAGCAGGGCAGGCCGCCAGGGCCCACTCATGCCAGTACCATCTGGGGGTCCTTGCCAGGTCTCGGAGGACCAGCTGAAGAAGCTGGACTCTGTCCTGGGGCACAGTCAGGCTCTATTCTTATCTCAAGGGGGAATGCGTGACTCTCCTTGCAGTGAATGGAGGCTCCTGGCGAGGTGGAGGAGGAAACAGAGCCCTCACTGTGCCTGAGAGGGCTCCCCACACTGCTCCCGGCTATGACCAGCCCCTCGTGGTGTGGCCTTACACAGGCCTTCAACAAGGAAAGACCAGTCCAAAAAGTGGACAAGGAAATGGATGGTCCAGGGCAGATAGGCCCTCACTCCCACTGCCAGACTCGGCTCATACACACAAGTCCTAAGTGAGACCCACAGGCGAAGTCCTAAAGGAAGCACAGCCTCCACACCAATGCCTTACGAAACCCCAAAGCAGAGAGCATAGGGAGCCAATGCGGCCCACACAAGGGCTGAGCTGCTGCTGGCAGAGACGGGCCTCCCTCTTACCTCGCTCCCCTGGCACCATTTGAGGAGGCCACAGGCCGCATTAAGAACTCCCTTCAGGCCTGCACATCCCAGTCTTGGCCAGCAAA
Source organism: Anoura caudifer (assembly GCA_004027475.1). NCBI lineage: Eukaryota > Metazoa > Chordata > Mammalia > Chiroptera > Phyllostomidae > Anoura > Anoura caudifer. The sequence continues at coordinate 29,282 of PVKU01008596.1, read as the reverse complement.
TGAGGCAACAGGTGCTGTATAATTCTCAAGGGCTATGAAATTGGTGCATCACTGTTCTTGCCAGGTTAATCTCTCAGCGCAAAAGATGCCATCACCGGGCCCTGGCTGGTGTGGCTCAGTGGACTAGGAGTTGTCCTGTAAACTGAAAGGTCGCCGGTTTGATCCCGGTCAGGGTACATGCTTGGGTTGCGGGCCAGGTCCCTGGTTGGGGGCATGCGAGAAGTGATCAATATTTCTTTCCCTCCCCCCTCTCCAAATTAAATAAAGATCTTTAAAAAAAATAAAGATGCCATCATAGGGAATGTCAGCTTCAGTGATTTCAATAACAGCAAAATAAAACAGAAACAGCAAGGAAGCAACCTCACTATCCATCACTAGAGGATTTAAATAATAAATAGCTCATCCAAACAATGAACTAGTAGCAAACACTAAAGATAATGCTTTAGATATATTTACTGACGAAGAAAGTGATTCAATACACATTAAGTTTAGAGAAAAGACTGATTGCACAACTGCATGTAGAAGATGATTAAAAACAGAGAAGCAAGGACATTGTCTTTCTTTCTCAATAGGATGAAAGAGGGGAGTAAACAGGTACAGGCTGAACCAGGGGTGGCTGGGGCCAGGGTGGTGCTGGGAATGGGGCTAGGGTACAAGGGGTTGGGTGGGGGTCGGGTGAGGGTGGGAACTGCGGATCATTTAGAGAAGTCTGTTCCGCCTTCCTTTGGATCAGGCTTAAAGGACTATGAAAACATCCGGAAAATATTTAGCTAGTAAATCTTTTAGAAGCCCTCCACCCTGTTTTGTTTAGTAACACTTCCCTCCCACGCCCCCCACCCTCACATGCATACCAAACCCCCCCATTTCCAATTCCTGTCATAGAGCCAGAGGGAACTGGACAAGGTGGACTCCATGAGTTCCCAGGGTCTGACCACTGTGCGTGCTGCCAGTTTGTAGCTTGGCATGCCATGTCCAGCGGTTCCTTAATCCCCAGAGGGCCCTCAGCAGGGGCTGAGCTGGCAACACTACTTGTCTTCCCTGGACACCAACTCACCAGCAAGGACAGATTCAGTAGCTCTAGGGAGGCCACGGGTTAAGTGGGCCTTTCTTGCAAAGGGGAAGAGGATCATCTGACAGAGTAAAGTATTTGCTCTAACGCTCTTCCTTCTGGGGAATTCCTTGGAGTCATCAAGGAGGAAAGCCATGAATAATGAATGAGTGTAAGGGAGAAGAGGGAGAATTCACATGCACACATGCACACACGCGAGCACACACCCTCGAATTCCCTCCTGTTCCCAAAAAGTCCACAGAAGGCAGGGAAGCTGCTTGCTGGTCCAGCAACAGCCCTCGTTTGAGAGTCAGAAGCCAATCCCAACTGAAGGGAGGGCATGCGCTGCAGGACCCAGCAGCCCCAAGTGCCCACGAAGTGGATAGAGCCCGCTGGTCCTCGGTTCAAATCCCAGCTTTGCCCCTTACTAAGCCAAGTGACCTTCCTGAACCTCACTGGGTCTCTGCTTCCTCAGTTGGAGAGTCCTGCTCGACTGCACACAGCCCCAGCACTGGGAATCTAGAAACTGGATGTGAGTGCAGCCTGCTGACTGGATTGGCTGTCTGTGCGGGTGGAGGGGTGCAGCCTGCACCCTGGATCCAGGCCGCTGCTGCTAGGTTTTGGACAGCAGACCGCCCTGTTTGCTGTTATTTTCAATCTGAATCAATTACCAATGTTACAAAAGAGGGAGATTGTGTATTTCCAGCTGGGCACACGGTACCCGTGATTGGCAGATGCTGCCTGTTTCCTGTGGCACATAATTCCTCCAATCTTAGTGGCCTGCCTGGCCCCTGACATCTGCATCTGTCACCACCACCCACTAGAAGTGATCCAACATTCTGTAACTGCGGGTACTGGCTCTGCTCTGCACGCTTGGTACACGCTTGGGTTAATTCATAAGCAGGGACTCGGGGATACCCGACAAGAAGCCAACAGTGCCTCCATAAGCTCCTCCTACACCCAGCTCCAGTTTACACCAGGGAGACTCCTGGTTTCCAGGGGCCACTGAGCAGCACCCCCCCCCCACACCCCTTTTTTGCATAGCCTGCAGTGTGAAGCTGGGCCAGCTGGGGGCAGACAGGACAGGAGCTGGGACTTTGCTGACTAGCTCTGTGGTCTGGAGGAGACCTGGACTTGGCATACCACATGGAGTGGTTACTCTTTCTTTGCTCCAGAACCCTTGTCGTCAACGACCCCACTCAGCTTCCCTGAAAGCATTTCAGCTGTACACTCATGGAGCGGCACACTCGGGACTACAGGACCTTAGTGGAGAACTACAATTTTAAAGACACTAATCTGAACCGGGGAAACACTGGACCTATGGAGAGAAAGCCCTTAAGCCAGAGCTCTGAGTGGATTCCCCTCCAAGACATGAGCCCCTGTCTCCATCCCCCCTAAGCCCCTAAGACGGGGCAAGTTTAACAACCCAGGTTGAACAAACGAAGGCAGAAAGCTCTGAGTAAATCCTGGAACCTCAAGCCTCTCCCTGGAAATGCTGATTAAACGCCAGAACCACACAAAGATCTGAGTCAATTCCAGAACCACCTCTGGGGCCACAAGAGCTCTTAACAGAGCACAGGCAAACTCTGAGTCAGGGTTCTAATCATCTGGGGCTTAGCTAATCCCCTGCTCTCGGTGTTCAACTCGGGTGGACTCCCAGGAGCAGCAGGGCTGGTGGGGGCTCCAGGTCCCATTTTCAGGGATCCAGGCCAGGGAGCCCAGCACAAGACCCTGCCTGGACTGGGGCTCCAAGTCACACATGAGGCTGTGCGTGCATCCTCCTGGCCCACACCCGAGGTTCCGGGGCGGCTCCCCCACCCAGCCCACACGTGGGAGGCAGAGGCCGCCCTGTGCTCCAGAATTCCATTCTGCGGTGGAGGCTTCTAGAGGAAACAATTCCCTAATCCCCTTCCTACACCAAGGCCAAGAAACAACTTGTCTGTCCCACAAATGACGGCTCCCTCTGCCCGCTGTCCCTGCACTGACCTCTTCCTGCTGAGGAACCATTGGGGGGGATAGTGGGGGTGGGACCTGGGGGCCCTGTGCTCACAGACCCACAGTCCAGGCTCCCACACTTGGTGCACTTAGCTCTGATTTTCGATCCAAGACTGTCGAATTCCAGAGCACACTGAGGCCAAGTGCCTCCCCTGCTCACCCTTAAATGGGCCAGAATGTAAAGCTCAGTGTTTCATTACTTATATTTATTCAACAGCATTGTTCATTGCCTAGTTTCATTTTCAGTGAAAGTTTTCATTGAAATTCTGTTTAAAATTGCAAACAAAAGCATCTTTTAATAGAAATGATCTTTGATTGATTTGATATCTCCCTGTGGGTCAGTAGACACAGAGGGGAAGACATTTCCCCACCCACTCACTTAAATAAATAACACAGTGAAAGAACACTGATGACAAGGGTGCCAAGGCTACAGGGTGGGGAAGGAGAGGCCTTTTTAACCAGTGGTGCTGGGACAGCAGATGACCATATACAAAGAGTAAAGCTAGCCTCTTTTCTCACACCAGTTACAAAAATTAACTCAAAACAGTTCCAAGTTCTAAATGTAAGAGCTAAAACTATATGACTCACAGAAGAAAACAGAGGTGTACGTCTTCATAGATTAGGTGATGGTTTCTTAGGTATGACAACAAAAGTACAAGTGACAAAAAATATATATCCAAATTAAAACGTTTGTGCTTCAAAAGATACCATCAAAGAAAGTGGAAAAGAGAACATACAGCATGGAAGAAAAGTTTTGCAATCACATATCTGACAAAGAACTTTTACCTGAAATATATAAAGAACACTTACAACTTCACAATGCAAATACACCTGTTGCCCTGGCCAGGTGGCTCGGTTGGTTGGAGTGTCATCCCAGACACCCACAAGGTACGGCTCAACCCTGCCATCGATAGGGGAGGCATGTCCCTTTCTCTCCCTCCTTCTCACTCTCACTCTTTCCCCACACCCTTCTTCTCTCTCTAAAAGCAATAAGCATATCCTCGGGTGAGGATTAAAAAAAAAAGAAACATTATTTAACCCAATTTTTCTAAATGGGCAAAGGCTCTAATAAGATCTTTCTCCAAAGATGTAAGAACGGTCAATAAACACATAGAAAGATGTTCGACATCATTAGCCCTCAGGGAGATGCAAATTAAAACTACAGTGAGACACCACTTCATACCCTCTAGGCTGGCTAGAAACAGAGAAATGGGCAATAATGAATTGGCAAGGATGTAGAGAAATCAGACCCTCATACTGGTGGGAGTGTAAAACTGCAAAGCAACTTTGGAAACTAATCTGTCAGTTCCTGAAAGGGTTAGTTACCATACAGCCCGGCAATTCTGAATTCCTGCCCTTCAACCCCAGCCGACCCTGTGTGACACACATGTGTACACACATGCACGCACACAAACACATGCAGCTGACTGCCACTCCTCATCCAAGGCTTTGTCTACCCCGCTGTGGCTCAGTCTCCACATGGTATCACATTTAAAGAGACATCACTCAGGTAACCAAAACTTGCTTCTAAAGCAGTTTGATTTTTAACTTAAGTCTCTTTAAAAAGGGGTGAGATGGGGGACGTTCACTCATAACACAAAACAGAACTTAAAAATCTTATCCTCCCTTTCAGTCTGACTCCCAGGCAGCAGCTGCTGCCCAAATCTCCTTCCTCCCTTTCTCCAAAGGTCTTTAAATTCCTCCCACTCCAGCACCCCCTGCTTGGGTCTTTCTTCCCTGTAGGCATTCCTCCACCACAGACGGACAGGAGACAGACCCTCACACATGTCTCGAAGAGCAGCCCTCCAGACTTCTCAGCGTTCCCCTCCGCCCATCACTCAGACTGGCTCTCCACAACTGAGTCAGCCAGAGAGTTCCCCTAAGCTAGTAAGGGTGGGAGCAGCTATGAATGCCCAGCAAGCTCTGCTGGTTTACATTTGTTTGTGTTTCCGATTTCACCTTTTAATATTATTTTTAACGTGCTTTCCTGTCTCCACAGGGAGGGAAATGAGCCAGCAGGGCAGGCACAACACCTTCTTTTTCTTTTCTCTCCACCCACTGTGCTGGCACCTCCCCCTGAGCTCTGTGCCCAGGGAGCACACAGGGTGTAGTGGGGACATCCCCAGGCCTCAGCACTGGGGGGAGTGTTGATGGGGTGCCTGCTGGCCAAAGGCGGGGGCGGGGGTGCATTGCTCAAAGCTGGATGCCTAAGCTCTGGGGAGGAAATTAAATTTTCAGCAGAAGATCAAAGGAAGGAACACTGAGCAGAAAACAGTGAGGAAGACTTGAAGCTGTTATATTTAGGGAGAGATGAGACTTTTTCCCGTTCAGAGTGAGGAGAGTTTAAAGAGCAAGGACATAAATTAGCAGCGCGGCCCTACTGGAGCAGGAGGGCGGGTTCAGGCTGTGACAGAACAAAGGGCTGTCTTACGGACTAGACACCCTGAATTAAAGCAAATGCCTCCCAAATGTTGTCTGGGTTTCATTAATTAATCACAATGTCACCCATGGCAAAGTGTCCCATGACTAATGCCAACTGTAACGAGGTGGTGTGGGGCCAACTAGCTCATCTTCCTTCCCGAATCAAGCGCTGGTGACCCACGGGGAGGCTGGGGTGTGTGGGCAGCTCCTTCTTCCAAGGATCAGGTCAACCTAGAGTGGGCTGACCCATTTCTGGGCTTGGCCCCAGGATGGAATTCCTCCCAAGGACATCCAAACCCCATCGTTATTTTCATCTCTCCACCCAGCCAGGAGTTGGAAGATTTGCTGGGGGTCCTCTGAGTCCCTCTGACTCAGCACAATTGTGCTGTGGAAACACAGGCCAGATTTCCCCCAGCTCTGGGAGGTCCCCCACACATTTTCTTCTCACAGAAAAAGCCAAGGAGCTATCTCTAAGACGAGACTCAGAATCATCAGCAGATCCTGTCAACGCCCCCTTCAAACCAGACCCTGAATCGGATACTTCGCACTACCTCTGCTGCATCGTTCCAGTCTGAGCCAGGGTCCCTTCGGTCTGTTCGCCTCAACTTGCAGCCCGCTTCCATTCATTCTCCACAGGCACCGGTGATCCAGGCAGGACAGGAAACCTGATGCATCACTCACAGCTCACCACCCACTCCTCAATGGTTTCCCTTCCCACTTAATAATAATAGAGTCCCCACAACGGCCCACAGCGTCCTGCCTTGTCTGACCCTCCCCGACCTCTCAGACCTCAAGTCCTTTCCCTCTCCTCCTGCCTGCTCGCCCAACTCCAGCTACGTGTCCTCGCTGCCATTCCTCGGGGACTTTCACTTGCTGTCCCTCTCCCTGGAGTGTCTTTCCCCCAGATCTCCATACAGCTGCTCATTCCCTCTCTTCACTTAGTTCTCTGCTCAAATGTCAGCTCAGAGAGGTCTTCCCTGGCCACCCCACTGGCAGTACACCTCCCCTCAACCTGCTGCACTCTCCACTCCCTCCCCCACTTCACCTACCCTCACAGTGTGTGTCACTTACCTGACGTGTGTGAAAGTGTGCATATGTTTATCGGAGCATAAGCCCCACTGAAGGGAAAGGGTCCACCTTGTTTACTATTGTATTCCCAGGGTTGGGAACAACGCCCCGCACATTACAGGTGCTTGGTAAACGTTTGTTGTATAAATGAGTGAATGGACAAAGGAATTTTTGGCTGATGGTGATACAATAAATAGAATTATGATACCCCATCATTTGACTCTTTTTTCATGGTCCTTTTACAGAAGAGAAAACATTCAATAAATGTAGAAGGAACTATCCATTCACCCTTATCCCTCCAACTGACTGGTAGGAAAGGAGGGAAAGGATACCCATGCCTGTTCCACAGTAAGGAAATGGGGATGCGGGATACTCTTTAAGGGAAGGGTGAAAGCCACTGGCCTGTCTGAGGTCCCATTTGTAACCAAGATTCAAACCAGAACTAGAATTTAGGTTTCCAGACACTCTGCCTATGCTCTTTCCACTGAATTGTCACTGATTTCAACATTCTGCCCTCCTAGAAAATCTATTAATATCATTAATCATATTAATATTTCAAAAGTAAAAACTATGATTATCTTGAGAGATGCTAACCAGGCAGCATTTGATAAAATTCCAATCCATTTGTGGCTTCAAAAGTGCCTCTTCTTGGTATTAGGAGCAGCCTAATCTTATACTCTCCATGAAGACACAGAAAAACACACATAAAGGGGTATTAAAATGCTAAATAGAAAATGCACATGCTATCTAAAACCAACAGCCAGAGTCAGAGCAATGAAGAAAGCCCAGAAGAATTCCCATTAAAGACAGAACATGACTATTTATTAACATCCTTTTGGAATCATACATCATAAATAACCAACTTTAAAACATAATTAAATTTCACTCACAATAACAAGAAGAAATTTCAACTTCCTAGGAATGAAGTTAATGCAGGGAACACACAAGCCTTATGTGATAAAGCCATTTATTCAGGGTACAGAGTGAAACTTAATTATGTGGTAATATGTTCCTGGATAATGTTGAAAACCGTGCAAGGTCTAAGATTTCTTCCCCTAGGTCCAGGAGCAAAGAGAGACACTTGACATCATTAATTCCATCTAATCCATCCAATTAATGGCTATCTATAATTCCAGTGAGATCCCTAAATTCAAATGGTCTGACTCCCAAACCTGCTGCTGTCTCCCCACCAGCTTGCCCAGCCTCCTGGTGGCAGGACAGATTGCTGATGTGTCAGCTTGGTGACGCTGAACTTCACTTCCCAGGATTTGTTTTCATGTGTGTCCTGGTGAGGGTGGACCACAGGGAGATCCTCAAGAGGCTTGAGGACACCAGGGAAGTGTGAGCCCCACATGTTATTGCAGATGCACTGATCCCCTCCCTGGTGTGAAGCTGTGGCCAGACCACAGCTGCTCTATCCGCCCCAGATCTCCCTCTGCTTGCCCGACTCCTGGGCCAGGTGTGCATGGTTTGCTCTGTGATGAAAGGCCCAGCTTCTGCAGGATCCCCCCACCAAGACCAGAAGCACCTTCAGTCCACCTGGAGGGGTTCCAGCTCATGATTGATCTCCCCTTCCTCACTTGGCCCTGGGACTTCAAGCTCCAGCATCAGATGTGGAGCTGCCAGCCTAATGGGGGCTGCTTAGCCAGCCCCACGATGGCGTACAACCAATTCCCTGTAAGATATATATTTGTTGATGTGGCTAGGTCTACATGTGTGTACATGTGCCTGTGCACTGTGTGTATATCTATGAATGTACCTGTCTACACGTGTCTATGTCTGCATGTACATGTATGCCTGTGTCTAGGTGTGTGCCAGTGTGTACGTGTGCACATCTACATCTGTGTGTGACCTCCTGCTGGACCGGCCTCTCTGGTTGAAGCCTTTCTGGCACGGCCGCTAAGGTTCTCCTTGCCAGAAGACCCCAGAGGGCAGGTGGCCATGCAGTGGGGGAGTCACTAGAGAAGTTGGAGATGGGACATGGAAGGCTGTGGCTGTGGAAAGCAGCAGAGATGAGTCTGCCCCTCTGCCCCTCTGTGCTGTCACCCTGAAGTAAAAAGAACTTCTGCGGCCCTGCTGTGTCCCCAGCACCACTGACCCAGTGCTAAAGAAAGGCCCCAACCTGGGCACTAGCACAAGCAGGGTGAACTCACAGAGGGGTCTCCCTCAGTACTGCCCGCTGAGAGCTGACTCCACCCCAGCCTGCACCCAGCGGGTCCCCCTAGGGCTCTGGCCCTGACTCACTTCCGGAATTTCCAGCCTTAGGGCACTGCTCACCAGCCACACCAAGGGAACTTGCAGCTACTGTTTGAATGAAAGCTGCAGATACAAACCCTGCAGGTACTTGGGGCAGGGCCAAGCCTCTATGAAGGGCAGTTCTGAATTCTCCCCACCAGAGAACTCATCTTCAGAGAAATAAAAGGGAGGAACAGGGTTACCCCAAACCTGCAGGCCCAATGAGACAGGGTTACAGGCAGGGCCTCAGAATCAGCCCCTGGAGGGCCTGTGTGATGTCAAATTCCAGCTCTCCCAGGTACTAATCCAAGTGACCTTGGACAAGTTTTCCCTGAATTTCTCACCTTTAAAATGTGTGTAATAGATACCTTCCAATGCAGGGCTATGGAGAGGGTTAAATTTTTATTATTTTTTAAATCAGGTATAATAAATGTTGGTTATTTTTAAGATTATCACTCTTCATGTAACAGTGGGAAATTGTAACGGTGGGGAATTCTAATCCACCCCACCATTCTTCTGACATTTTTGTGTAAGTGCAGACTCTGACTAATATGCAGCTTGTAGATAAACAGCATGTTTTTGTAAGAATCCTAGGAGCTAACTTTGAAAAATATAGACTCCGACCTTGAGGCATCCCAGCTCTGGGAGATTTGAGGACCTTCAACCACGGAGCCAGGATGGTGTGAAGTTGAGATGATGTGGAGCCAGGATGACATGGAGCTGGGATGACTAAACCAGCATGACACACACCAGACTGTCACTTGCCTTATCAGAATGGACTGTGCTGGTCTGCACAGAGAGAGCTTTTCAACCCCCTCCCTTGATCTTTTCATTTTGTTCCCCTCACCCTCCTTATAAAATCCCCTGCCTGCACTGAGGGGAGGAGATGGGCCTTGAGACATGAGTCCCCCATCTTCCAAGTGGCCAGCACCTGAAAATAAACCACTTTCCTTTACCTCAGCACCTGCCTCTTGAGTACTGGCTTTCGTGGTGGCAGGCACCCTGACCTGCATTTTGGTTACATTCGCAGTAAGTTTTTTCATAGCTCAGAGTAGTGAGTCAGTAGTGAGTACATTTAAAGAAACAGGGGATGGAATGTATTATAAAACTGTGTAGTAGTTATGAAGATATCTGCTAAAACTAAAAGCAGATTGTAAACCTTTCAAAGAAACACACAAAATAAAGTCAATAAAATAGACTACATAATAAGTATCTACAAATTTTTAAAAAGAGCACTAAAACCAATCATAATCTTACATAAAAATGATCCTTAGATGTCCCCAATATAGTCCAATCTTATGTAAATTTTATTATTTTTTTCAAATTCCATGCAACCTTGATCGAGCCACACAGTTCTTCATGCAGATACAGGTTGAACTCATGGGGGTTCAGACCAGAATAACAGTGTGCAATACAAGCTGAATTGTGTTGTCCCAAAATCCTTATGTTGAAATTCTAACCTCCAGGACTTCAGAATGTGACTGTATTTGGAGGTAGGGCCTTTAAAGAGGTGACTCAGTTAAAATGAAGTTGTTAGAATAGGCCCTAATCCAATAAGACTGCGGTCCTCGTAAGAAGAGGAGACAGGACACAGACACACACCGAGGAACCACATGAAGATTCAGCAAGGATGGGCCATCTGAAAGCCAAGCAGAGAGGTTTCAGAAGAAACCAACCCTGCTGACACTTTGATCTAGTTCTTCCAGCCTCCAGAATTGTGAGAATGTAATTGTCTGTTGTTTAGGTACTTGGTTCGGGCAACACTAACACAGTGAGTTGGCTGGACTCCACAGGCAAAGTGGTTGTTGCAGTTCAAACTAGTGAACATGGAGGAAGAAGGAGCTAGAGAAGAGGGGGCTCAGGGAGGCCTGGCCTTATCACTACACCAACCTGGCCCAGGGCTGAGAACAGGGCCCCAGCCAGGCGGTAGGCTCACATTCCAGCAGTTTGGAGGAAGTAGAAGGGGCGCTCATGATAGTAGACCAGCAGCCCGCTCAAGATGTGATCACAAGAGACCCTTGTAGCTTCACAGACACCAAGGAGCAGGGGAGGCTGATGATTGATTCCATTTTGGCATCCTGTTGGAAGCTGAGGAATCCACTGCTGTGCCCACCTGCACTCCTCACTGTCCCTAAAATAGAGCCAGGAGCATGTCTGCCCACAGCTGCTGAAGTGCTCACCAAAGGGTGTGCAGGAGGACAGATGGACCTCTGTCTCTTATGGGCACTGTCAGGCACTGGGAAACCATCCCCAAATGAAAGAGAATGGCTCAGGTCAGAGCATGAGGCCTCAAGATGCACTTTTGGGGGCCTGGGTCTATCAGCCCAGAGTGAATGCCATGCAAAGTTGTGAGACCTGACCAAAGTAGTCAGTCTCTGCAGAACCCCTAAAACCAGACAAGAAAGGGTCTGAGAAATGACTATATAAATCATGTCTATGGACATTGGGTTCTAAGAAAAAGTATTGTCTCTCTTTAAGGCAGAAGAGAATTACACACACAACTCACCAGAACAACAGCTCCTGCCTGCCCTCTGCCCAGAGTCCTCTGGGCACCAAGCCCCTTATCAGAGACTGGCAATTGAGTAAAGAAAGAGGGAAAGCACATAACAGAAGCCACTTGGTACCAAAGCTCATGAGTGTTTTCTGGAGGTACACAGCTAGTTCCCATAAAGGGATTCTAAACTATGGCTGAGCCACTCCACCAAGATGGTGTAAGAATGGCTGGTTTCCCGGGCAGAGGGTGGAAGACCAACTTTCAACCTCCAGCCTCTCGAGTGCCTCACTCAGCTCAAGGCTGCAAATGCCCTGGTGATTGGTGCTGTCTTCCCAGTGCATGGTGACAGTACTGGTAAGGAATGCTCAACTGCATACCCAAAGGAAAGGAAACAATCTCTATACATCAGAGAAACACTGGAAAGGGCAGGCAGGAAGAACAACAGAACTTTCAGGTTGCTCTGGAACAAGTCATGCCCAGGGTAGTCTCAGTGAATGATGCCCAGGGAGGCTCAGGCAGCATGTAAGACCAGAAGGGCTCCCCGATCCCAACATTAGAAAAAGGATGCAGCAGAGACTTGGAAGAAGGCTTCAAGGCCATAGAACCAGAGGCAGAAGCCCTGCCCAGCCCACTGTGGCCTGTCAGATACAGCACTGAGGTCAAGTAGCACCCATGCCCCTCTGGATTAGGTTGCAGGTTCCTGCAGGCGCAGCAGCCCTCTCTGTGACCCAATCCCCAGGACTGCAGGTCACTCCGAAGCCCACTCAGCTGGCTATACCACAGATGGAAACTCAGTGTGTAACAGGCTACACTACAGTCAAGGGGTAACTGCTTCAAGAGCATGCATTTTCCTGCAGTTAGCCAATAAAAATGCCTTATTTCAGGGCCCACTATTCCAGAACCTGTGCTCCTCTGAGCATGCTAAATTGAGATCTACGTACTACATCAAAAATATTGATCAGCCAGAAAGAAATGAAAAAGCCTCTTCAAATGCTTAATCACCTGCTTTACTTTATTTGGTGTGTGTGTGTGTTAACAGCAAAACACTTATCTGTACCTATCCAGTCAGCTTTAAAACATTTTAAAGTATTTTGTTATCATAGTCGCACAAGATCTGCTATGTGTCTGGTTGGTGGCTTATGAATAAATACATGTTATCACACTTTCAGGCAAAGCCACAGCAGAGGGGCTTGGGGTTTCGGGGGTGGGGATGTAGGTGTCCATCTGTTTAACTACAGTAAAGTACAATGCAAATACACAGTGCCTTCTCTGAAACTTGCAAGCACTCTCAGACAACCTCAATTAAGTTGATTTTTATAATACTCAGACAAAAGGAAACATCCCAAAGATTTCTATAAATGGTTTTTGATCCCACAGCTGAGCCTATCTACCAGTTCGGAATTTACTAGCTATTTAAAGCAACAGGAACATCCTTCTATTTCCTCTTATAGCTCCAAGTGAGACTTCTAAGACCAGCCAAGCAGGGTAAGAAACCTCACACACAGAAAAGGAAAATAAACTTGTAAAAAGATCTGGGTACCTGTGTTTGTGCCCATGGCATGGGATCAGGGGTGCACACCGCCCTTCTTCTCCCTCACGCCAAAGAGCCAACCATGATTTTATCAAAGCTTCCCAAAGAATTTTACTAGTGTGATTCTTAAAAAAAAAATCAGAGCATCTTTCTAGATTTTTAAATGAGTGTGAACGCTGCCAAGAGCTCATAACAGAAGAGTACAGAACTCCAAGTGCAAAGGTTGGAAGGCTGTGTCGGTTCCCTACTAACAGCCCTTCCTAACCTGGAGCAAATCACAAATTCTGAGGAACCCATGTTCTCGGCTGTAAAATCGGGTTCATAGGAGGAGTCATGGCTCTCTCAAGCTCATGGGCCTGCTGTTAGGACCCAGTACACATAACATGTGAGAACATCTGATAAACCATAAAGTGCACACATGCCTGAGTTATTGCCTGGCTCAGGGATTTCTGGCTGAGGAGCTTGGGAAAGGGGGGAGTGCTTTTTAATTTCTTGGTGGTGTTTTGGTATTGGGGTCCCTTTTGTGGGGTGAGGCGTTTCTATTGGTTTGGGTTAGCCTGGACCAGTCTCTATCCCTGTCCCTCAGATGACCCTTTCCTGCTGGTCAAGATTCACCATGGGGGTGGGAGGAGTCTTCTCTCAGGTGGTTGCATCCACAGGTGGACTGCATGGAAGCCCGGCCTGTATGAACCTGCAAGCCAGCTTCCTCCTCCCAAAGCCTGTTGCACAGCATGTCCACTCCAACAGAAGAGGGTCCATTTTTTTAAGAGCATACCATAACCTATCTGACAGAATTTTAGCATACTACAGCCCAAGAATGTAGACAGCAAGTTATAGTTATGCAACCTTCCATAAAGAACATTTAAGGCCCTGGCTGGGTGGCACGGTGGTTGGAGCATTGTCCTGTACACCAAAAGGTTGCAGGTTCGATTCCTGGTCTTGGCACATACCTAGATTGTGGGTTTGATCTCTAGTTGGGGCACATATGGGAGGCAACTGATTGATGTTTCTCTCTTGCACATGTGCTCTCCCTCGCTCTTTCCTTTCCTCTATTTCTAGAATCAGTAACACATTCTCAGGTGAGAATTAAAAAAAATTTTTTTTGAAAAAAGAACATTTAAGGATTAGATGTTAAAGAGCTAAGAATAATTTGGCAGCCCCTCAAAAGGCGAAGTATACAGTCATTATGTGACCCAGCAATTCCACTCTTAGGTATAAACCCAAGAGAAATGAAATTATGTCCACACACAAACTTGTACACAAATACAGCATTATTCCTTCCTAATAGCCAAAAAGTGGAAACAGCCCAAACTGCCTGCAATAATGTCCATGCGATGGAGTATTACTCAGCCACAAAAGGAATGGGGTACTGATACATTGTATAACATAAATAAACCCTGAAAACATTATGCTAAGTTGAAAGAAGCCAAACACAAAAGGCCACATAGTGCATCATTCCATTTACATGAAATGCCTAGAATAGGCAAACCCATAGAGACAGAGACTAGACAAACGGTTGCCGCAGGGGAGGCAGGGGAGAGGGGAGTGACTATTAATAGGTACAAGGATTTTTGGGGGGTGCTAGAAATGTTCTAGAATAGTGAATATAAACTGAATTGCACAATTTAAAAGGATGAATTCCATGTTATGTAAATTATATCTCAATTTTAGAAAACATAACAACAAAGAACTGTGAATAGTAGTTAAGCAATTCAGACTTAAGAGGACAGCTCTAACAAGAGTGACTCACTAACTCCCACGAGAAAGCCAGGTGTGACGTGTACAGTGGATTCCACCCGCCCCTCCACCTCAGAACCCACGGGCTCTTTGGCACACCAGTTTTTCCTGTCCCGTTCTTTCCTTCCCTCTCCCACTCCTTCTCTTTCCTTTCTCTGTTTTTCTTTTCTTCTCTTTTATTTCTTTCTGGTTTAAGTCCTCCAAAAAAATCAGTAACTAAATGCATTTCAAATAATGGGCATTTTAAGAATAAAATAGTTGCCCTGGACAGGTGGTTCAGTTGGATGGAGCATTGTACACCAAAAAGGTTGCAAAAGGTTGCAGGCTCAATTTCCTGTCGGGGCAAATACGGGGGGCAAATGATCTCTCTCTCTCTCTCTCTCTCTCTCTCTCTCTCAAATCAATAAAAACACATCCTCAGGCAAGATTGAAAAGTAGTAATAGTAAAAATAAAAACAAAATAACTTCTCTCTCTCAGATAACGGTTGTCAGTAATGCCCCTGAGAGGCAGCATATGGCAGTGTTCAGAGTTGGGGGGAGGCTGCTGGGTTTAAACCCAGGTGCCGCCCTCCATGACGGTGGACACTTTACTTCTGGACTTCATTTGTAAAATGCAGGTAACAGTAGAACCTCCCTCATCAAGTCACAGTTAGGGTGGAAAAGCACAGGTCTGGCACACAGCAAGTAGGCTGCTAGTATTTGGTAAATAGGAAAATGAAAGAAACTCATGGACCCCAGCCAGCTCTGAGGCTCCCCACATCTGACTTATAAGTACTCTTCCAGATGTAAAATTTATTTCAAAGATTGTTTTCTATTTGCAAAACTAACACATGTCCATTGGTGACATTTTGCCTTCTTACATGTTCTTTTATATCATTTGATGGCAGCATAGCCCTTGATTATAGGATGATACTGTAAATACATCTTAAATAAAGTCTTTCAGTTCTCACTTTTTACTTACAACACTCCTTCTCTTCTCTTTCCTTAATGGGACAAGAGAGACCATTGCTGCCTTCAGAAGGGAAGGAAAAGAGTCAGGACTTTCAGCTGCAAGCAGCAGAAAACCAACCCACAAGTTTAAGCCAAGAGAGGTGGGGAGGAGAATCTATGAGCTCAGATTAGTGGGTGGAGTTGGGGAGTGACTGAATCCAGGGGCTTATATATGTCAAGGGGATGCCATCTCTCACCTCTGGTTGGCCACCCTCTGCAGGTGGACTGTCCCTAGCCAGGGACAATTCACTAACTTCCTCCCAGCTTAGCAGCCCATTTCAGTTTACAAAGCCCCACCAGGACCACATGGTGAGGTAGGGGTAAGGGAAGTTCCCCCAAAGGATGAGAAATAAGACATGGTGATAGGTAGATCAGAAAAAAAAAAAAAAAGCTATAGCAATTCACTTTAGAAAGCCATCAACTCCCCAAGAGGACTTTATTGGGGAACTATTATGTGCTCACCACTGGCTAAGGCATTCTAGTGGAACAGAAGAGGATTAATAATAGTGCCTGAGTTTCTATAAAATCACTTCCAGGGAGGAGCTGATGTCACAGACATCTCTCTCTCTTAACCCTTCAACTCCCAGTATTAACTTATTTTTATACATAACAAAATAAGGCCTGCCTAGGCTGAATGACTCATTCAAGGCCACAGAGCCAAGATGGGAACCCAAGTATAGAGTCCCCAAATCTTGGTGCTTCACGCATCATTGCACAGGGGACAAGAGATCATGTTAAAAATCATACAAGAAACAGATACAGCCTCTGCCTTCAAGGACCTCTCTATCTGAACACAATATGCTTTCAAACTGCCAGTTCAGGTTGGTATATGACAGGTGCCTCTCAGGTGCTACCTGCCAAAGAAGGAGTGGCTCTGAAGGCTGGATGACTGTTACATTTCCTTGAGGAGGGCCCTGCCAGATGTGTGAACATGGCAGGGGGGCCAGGCAGGCCAAGCCAGGGTACACAAGCAGTCACATGTTAGACTTCCTCAGAAGGTTCCCAAAAGAAATCAGTAGGGGGGAAAAAAAGGATATTTTTTTTAAAAAAAGAAAATCTATGAACCGCTGCTCTAAATTATTTGCATATATTAATGCCTTTATTTAATTCTCCCAACGGGTCTATGAAATGAGTCCCATTATTATGCCCGTTTTAC
The DNA here is from genome assembly GCA_004027475.1 of Anoura caudifer. NCBI lineage: Eukaryota > Metazoa > Chordata > Mammalia > Chiroptera > Phyllostomidae > Anoura > Anoura caudifer. The sequence goes on along the minus strand of PVKU01008596.1, from coordinate 12,607 downwards.
AGCTGAGGAAATTGATGCGCTGAGAGGTGTGAGTAGCTTGCCACAGGCTAGAAGGACCAAGCAGAGATTCAAATCCAGTTTGAGCCCCTTGGGTTCTCTGCTCTGAATGACTGTATTATGCTGCCTACCGGCACTGCTCCAAGCCAACAAAAAAATATCTTCATTCCAGTTGAAAAGAGATGTTCACTGAACTGTGTTCTAGGGAGACCACCCCAGGGAAATGTTTCATAAAACTTGAGCCACCACCAACGCCAACCTGGGCCACACACACTGCCCCCCAGAACCCATCTCCACAATGCTTCAAGGGGACCTGCACTCCTAGATCCTTCTGGCCAGAAACTCTTCAAGATGAGAGACAAAACACTTAAGGAAAGTTTTCCTCTCCCTCTGGCTCCCTTCCCCCAACATTCTTCCTCCTGGTACCCAAGTCCTCATGTTCACCCCCAACTTTGCCTTATTCAGAACTTAAAGGCCCTAGTACTTATTCACACTAATGTGTAAATGACTGGTGAGCTTCAAATAGCTGCCTCTGTGACAAGAGGCCAGCCTCCAAATAGCTAACTGAAGCCAACTTCCTTGGCTCCTTTCCCACTGCTAAGTCAATCATCAATTTGGATCATGGCTTCTTCCCTCCTGTTCTCTCCTCCCTGGTGGTACTGTTCTTCTCTTCCTCTCAACCCTACCTTCCCAAACTGCCCCAATTAGTACTCTCCAATGTCAGAACCTACGGTTAAACCATAAAGCACTGATTCTCCCACATACACGAAGATACCCAAGGAGCTTGAAGCACATTAAAATCTGCTAATGCCTAGGCCCAACCTCTAGGGATGGATGCTGGCTTAATTCATGTGGCCAGAGCAATAGCTGTTTTTTGTTTTGTTTTTGTTTTACTCTTATTAGCATGATGAATTAGCATGCTTTACTTTTATTTTATAATGAATTTATTCCCAGACCATAACTTTTTGTTTCTTCAGTTTCTCCTGGGATATCTTTTTATTCTGTACAACCTCCTCCTCTGGTTTAGGAACAACCTGCTCTTTTTCAGTAGGATCATCTCAGTGTGGCAGAGAGCACTCCTGTGTGGGTTAGTCTGCCTGTGAACTCTTCAAGTTCTCTTCTGCATCTTGGGAGCTTTGTTCACCTGGATGTGTGCCATGACCTGAGAATCTACATCTAAACCCTTAAGTCCAGCATTACTTCCTGCATTTTTCAGTATGTGCAGCAAAAATTCAGCACTCTTTTTGGGCCACCTCCACTGTCCAGCCCCACTGTTTGGCCTGGGCACACCTACCAACCCTACCATTGTCCTGATGGAATGGCACACATTGTTTCTCTGAAGTGACATCCTTCAGAGGCTTGATGGCTTTTTGGATGCACATAACCCTGATGGCTGGGGCAGTTTCATGAGTGTTCTTAAAGTGAACATGAAGATCTGAAACTCTGGATTTACATGCATTTGTGGGAGTTTTCTGGGTCAAGTGAAGACAGAACCATTTTCAGATTCACCTCAGGCTGCTTCTGAAAAGAGCTAGGTACATTTAAAATAACAATCACATGACTAGATAACACTGATTACCTGGTTACTCTGTGCTGGGCCTTTTTTTAAAGTTTATGTCTGTTTATTCATTTGAACCTCAATACAACCCTATGAGGTAGATATTATAAAACTCCCATTTCCACATGAGAAATCGAAGACACAGAGAAGTACATAACCTGCCCACAGCCTCACTGCTAATAAGTGACAGAAGAACGCAGCCCTCTAGCTCCAGAGTGTACGCTCTGAGCCCGCATCCTCCCCAGCCACCGACAAGGCCCGCATCACGGAGAGTCAAGTTCCAAGGGACTCAGCTCTCCTCCCACCAGCAATTGGCTTAAGTTCAGCCTGTTCCACAGACCCCTGCTCATGGCCATTGTACTCCCTTTCTTGTGCCCCCAGCTGGCCTAGGGACAGGGTGCCCTAACTCTTACCTGCTTCTTCTCCAACTTGAAGGTGACCTTTCCTTCCTCCTTGGCACACCCTTGGCTCTGCCACAATCCCCCCTCTTTCCATCTCTTTTTGGTACTTGATAAGATTTCCTTAATAATACTACCTTCCCCCTGGGGAGCTCATTCCATTTCAACCCACATTTCCTCCCAGGTGCTCCTTGGTGCCATGGCCCATGAGCACGCCTCTCTCACTATTTCGTGACTGACAGCCAAGCAGAGGAAGGATCTCCACGTTCCAGGTCCACACTCCACATCTCTGATTGATTTCATATCAGTTCCTAGGCCAGAGCTCCCTTCCAAATTCACCAAGATAGTTCTTAATACATTCCTCCAGAGCAAATATTTTTGCACTAAACATGGCACAAAGGTCTGGAAATACTGCCAGGATGGTTGCTCTGCATCCACCCATCTGGCTGACATTTAGCCCTGCTCTGTGCACCAGGAGGCTCACCTGGATGGCCTGCCACTAAGGACTGCCCTGTCCACTGGCTTCCAGGCGGTGAGCCAATGGGAGAGACAGGTAAGAGATGAAAGTTCAGGAGGAGTGAGGTGGTGGGTTCTCACCAGCACCTCCTGCATGCTGTGGGTTGGCTGTGACTTCTTTCTACCAGTCTGCCCCTCCAGCTACAGGTCTCTTCCCAGTTTCCAGTCACTGTTCCCTCCCCTGCCTCCCCTGGGCCTGTGCAATAGCTTGCTGGCCCCACCCACACCTCTGTAAACAGTCCCATCTTTAAACTGCCCACTATCTCTACAATTATGTTTGTTTCACCACAGTTATGGTGGGATTTGGACACAACTGCCACAGAGGACAGGCTCTTTGGGAGGCCTGGGACATCAGTGACCACCTCCACTTACCAGCAGCTCCTTCACAAAATAACATCTGATAAGAATCAGAAAGTGTCCCTGGATGGGTAGCTCAGTTGGTTACAGCATTGTCCCAATGCACCAAGGTTGCAGGTTCAATCCCTAGTCAGGGCACATATAAGAATCAACCAATGAATGCATCAATAAGTGAAACAATAAGTCAATGTTTCTCTCTCTCTCAAATCAATTAAATACAAAGATTTTTTCAAAAGGAATCGGAAAGCTGAATGTGGCCACAACAGACCTCACTTCACTCCTACCCAACCCATTCTTCATGACAAGACCACAGTGCCCAGTCACCGGAATAGGCAGACAGGACCCTACAAAGAAGAAGGAAATAGCCACTGCTTACAAATCCATAGCAAGCCCATAGGCCTTGGCCTATGACAGGGACAGGGGACAGGGATGGGGACAGGGCCTGAAGCCCTGCAATGCAAAACTTGCCAACCTTGTAGCCAACCAGGGAAATAATTTTTTAAAAGATCCATTTCTGCCAACCACGCTGAGGACATCGGCCCTGCACCAGCGCCTTGCCTTCCAACAGGAGGATGCGCCTGACAGGAACAGGGGGCGCTCAGAGCCACACCTCCTCAGACAACTGCTGGTCAGACCCTAGCAATCTACTAATGACTCTGAGTTCTCCTGCAAGAGGGATGCTCACTGGAAGGCAAGCTCTATAACTGGAAATGACCAGAAGATAAGGCTGCAAGTGACATGCTTAAACATTTACTGCTCTACCCAATTTTTAGATGAGTTTTTAACAAATCAGCATTTCCTTGCTGGGAAGTCTTACAGGGTGTGACAGTTCACCTTCACTTAATGGCAGACGTCTTGGAAGAATGCTGTCACAGGAATATACCCTTGGTCCCCCCACACCACCAACCAACCGGACTCTTTCCCTCATCCCCACCTACCCCCCCCCACAAAAAATGTTTTTTATCATCCTCAGACGCGTTACAGAGAGGAAACCCAAGTGGCCAATAAGCATATTAAAAGGTGCTCAGCATCATTAGTCATCATAAAAATGCACATTAAAACCACAGTTTAATTACAGATTACAGAGCGGAAAAAAAAAATCAGAGCAATAGTTGCTTCCAGTGTAGGTGAAGGCGGGATTAACAGGGAAGTGGCTTGTGGATGACGGTCACATTTTATAACTTGATAGGGGTTTGGGCTGCATAAGTGTCAGCATTTGTCAAAACTCAACAAACGACATTTGAGGTCTATGCCCTTGACTGTAAATTAAGCCTCAAAAGAATAAAATAACTGTAAATGCTGTACCGTGGTTAATGCTAGGTACACCGAAGTGTTTAAGCTGAAGTGTACCGATATTCTCAAGTTACAAGACTGAAGACCTGCACCTGCTACACCCCCTCACATTCTGGTGTCTGTTTACCAAGTCAGGCCCTCCCAGGCAACATAAAAAATTCGTAACTACCTCTCGAAAAGAAAAAGAAATAATAAGACTGATGGATGGATAGAAGGATAGACATGTGATAAAGCAAGCATAATCGAATGCTAGGTAGCATCCAGGTGATGGCGCAGAGGCGAGCACTGTAAAACGCTCACAACTGTTGTGCAGGCTCAATTATGCATGATAAAATGTTGAAAATTTTCATTAAAAAGGTAAAGCGAAAATACACACTCAACGTGAGACCAATACACACTCACCCAAGGGACAAGAATCAACATGCTCAACCATGGCAGGCACAGACAGAATGGAGAACTAGAGACCAGACACTGCTGGCAGGAATGAAAGTACTTACCAAAGCTGACTTGTGCATGCCCTGTGACTCGGGGTCCTGCTGCTGGGTGCACACCCAGCACACATGAGGGCTTTTATCCACCAAAACATGTGTAAGAATGTTTGTGGTAGCACTATTCACAATAGTGTAAAACAGCCCAAGTGTCCAAGAGTAGGATAAATAACTGTTGGCATACTCATAACGACATGCTATATAGCAGCGAGAATGAACTTCTATTCTCAAAAATGTGAGTGAATCTCACAAATATGTCATTGAGTGTAAGAAGCCACACACCCTCCCCCCAGTAAAGAATACCTACTCCATGCTTCCATTTACATAAAATTCAAAAATGGGAAAAACTAACGCATGGAATAAAGCCAAGACCATGATCACCTTTGAAGAAGGGCACTCACTTGGAGGAAAGAAAATTTCCAGAGTGAGGTTCCATGCCTTGGCATGACGGTCATTATGTGAGTGTTCTCAGGTTATGAAAATTAATGGAATCATACTTTTAATAATTTAAACAACTTACTATATGTAAGTTGTACTTCAATTTAGAAGTTCACGGTACAAAAAAGAAAAAGATGGATCCTTAAGCAATTTATATCAATTTGGAATTTGGATATTTTTTTTTTGCTTGCTTTGGGGTTTTCTACCTATGCCAACTGTCCACTTAAACAATGGACATTAAGTATAAAACTGTTACAGGATCATAAAGAGATGAAAGAGACTTCAGAGAATAATTAGTTTCATGCGCCATTTTTCAGGTATTAGAAGCTTGGTCTCAGAAAGGTTAAGTTAGAGACTTTGTACAAGTTACCCAGCCAGTGAGGGGCAAGGCACCCTAGAACCTGTGAACCCCACCCAACCCCTCATTTTGTGGTCTCTCTACAGCATATCAAGCCCCAGCAACCTGTCCAGGACTTCAAGGATCCATCCTTGACACCAGGCAAAACTTATCAGTGCTCACAATATGGTGCTTCCCCTTAAGACATGGAAAGTTCATGGCATAGTTGTTTTAGGACACAGTTGGTTGCCAGCCACAGAATCTAAACATTGTTGTAGATACACAACCATACACACACACACACACACACACACAAAATGGAGGGGTAACAGTGTTTATCCGCTTATATAACTTGAAAGTTCAACAATGTACTGCCTTCAGGTAGCAATGGTGCTCCCTGATATTATATCAGCTCCCTGATATTATACCAGGTGCTCCCACAATATTATATCAGCTGTTTTCTTTCATGCTAACAGCTTCACTCTTGGATGTGCCTCAATGCCCCAAGTATTAACAAAGATAGTCATGGCAGCTCCAAGCTCATAATTCTACTAGCTTCACAACTCCAAGGGGTAAAAGAACCTCTCCTTTCCAAACTGAGCAGCAAAAGGTCCTGGAGGGAGGGGGAGGGGGTAGGGAATCTCACAGGACCAGCTTGGGTCACATGCCCATTCCTGGATGGCTGCCCAGGAAGAATCAGGTCAAGCCTGGGTCATGCATCTACCCTTAGAGTGCAAGGGTAGCCAAACCCTTCATTTTCTATGAATCCACTGCACTTTTGGTTTCCCAAAGAAAAATTAAGGTGCTATTACCAGGACGAGAAGAATTAGAGACAACAAACAATAGACAGCTACCACTAAATGTCATCCTTGTCCCCTAATCAAGCATTATAACGGAACGCTACTATGTCATCAGGAAGGAAGATCATAGGCTTTGAACCTGAGCTTCCTGCAGGCTCACATTCCCACACATGTCAGCTGACCACTCAGCAGTTAATCTCAACAGATCTCAACCATTCCACTTGGTGACTAAGTATTACTTGTAAATGAAATATGCTCTCTGGTCCTAGCCAAAAACATCTGATGACAGGTGAGGGAGTCAAAGAAAAAATGTCCATTTCCTATTGGCCTCATAACATGCCTTCCCAGCATGCCCGCAAAATCCTCCCAGGGCCCTGCCTGCGGCATGGGCATCCCCAGGCACGTGCTGGGCCCCTCTGGAGGTGCCACCGAGAGTAGTGACTTGGCTCAGGACCATCTCTGCTCTGGCAGCTGGGCTTGAGGAAGCGGGAGCTGCCCAATGTTAGATCAACGCAGGCTGTGCTCAGAAGGCTGGGCAGACTTGTTTCAGAGGGAAAAATATCACATCCTCTGTAGGAGGGAGATGCATATTTTATGGATGGTGTGAATTACTCCTGGCTGTCATTTCCTAAATTTATTTGAAGAACTGAATTTATCCTTCAAGTCTCCCAGGGCCCCCCTACAACTCACTTTAGACAAGCATTCAATAATCATATCTTCTGATTATTAAAGAAATGGGGAAGAAAAAAATAAACTTCAAGGAATTGCAAAGATCCCAGGTTGCTCCACGGGTTGTTTTTTTAAAAGTTCAATCTTTTCATGTCACTGGCCATTTGTCACATGGCTTTTCCAGATAGGTATAAAGTGAGCTAAACCATCCCAAAAGGACAAATACTATATAATTGCACTTCTGTGTGGTTCAGAGAGTGGTCAAATTCAGAGTGACAGAAAGCAGAATGGTGGTTTGCAGGGGCTGGGGGTGGGGAGTGGCTGCTATTGTTTAACAGGCACCAAGTTTCAGTGCTGCAAAGTGAAAACATTCTGGAGATGGATGGAAATGATGGTTGCACAGCAACATGAATGTACTTAATGTCACTGAACTATATACTTAAAAAAGATGAAAATGCTGCCCTGGCCAGCGTGGCTCAGTTGGTTGGAGCATCCTCCTGGAGCCGAAAGGTTATAGGTTCGATTCTCATTTGGGGTACATGCCTAGGTTGCGGGTTTGAACACCGTTCTGGATGTATATGGTCAGCAAGCAATTGATGCTTCACTCTCACATCGATGAAAATCAATGAAAAAAATGTCCTCAGATGAGGAATAAAAAAATGTTTTTAATTTTAAAAAGATGAAAATGGTTAATTTTTATGTTATGTTTATTTTACCATAACTTTTAAAATAATAAAAAATGGACAAGGAAAATGTTTTAGATAGGAAAATGTACAAAAACAAGGCTTAAAGAAACAAAAATATCTAAGTATAAAAATGCTTTAAGAGGAAAACACAGATTAGAAGTAACTTAAAAGAAATAAAAAGATCTTCCTAACACATTATAGTGAACTAATATATGGCAAACTAATATTTTTAAAGAAAACTTTTTGCCTATTCTGCTTAGTCAGTGAAGACATATGACAATAAAAACAACTTTGAGCATTCTAATATTTGAAAAATAAAGAAAAAATAAGGAATCCTTAACTGAATTTAAAAAAATTAAAAAGCCTAGCATGTTGATGGAGCCATGACCCAGCCTAACATGAGCTCTGTCCTGGGCAGCCAGGGACACAGATGACCAAGGACCCAAAGGAGCCCCACGGTCACTCCCACCTGCCACAGACAGACATGTGGCTGCAGGTCCTCACCTCTCCCACACCTGCCATGTGGCCTTGCACCAGTTATTTTATGGCTGCAACTCATAGCTAGAGGAGGGCATGAGAAAAGACCTGTCTTCGGGGTGTGTCATAAAGATTAAGAAGACAACATGCCCCTGGGGCATGATGTAGAGGCTGAAGCGAGTTGCGTGGGTATTCAGCCAACATTAGATCCTTCCCCTTCTCCATCTCCCATTCCCAAGATTTCAGCCAGTTTAAGGGGCAATTGGCTCCAACACTCAGGAACTCCTTTGCTCCTGCCACCCTCGAGAATCATCAAATGTGGGCACATAGGCAAAAATAAACACTGCAACAATATTTTTGATGGGAAAGACAGGAAAAACCTTACAAAACTCTAAAGCAAAGAAAAACCTAAACACTATAAATATCCATCAATACAAAATAAACTATGTCTTCAGGCCAAGATGGAGGCATAGGTAGACAAACCGTGCCTCCTTGCACAACCAAAATTAAGGACAACAAGGATTTAGAAACAAGAAAACAACCAGAACTGAGAGAAAATTGAACTGTACGGAAGTCCGACAACCATTCATCCATTCATCCAGACCAGTAAGGGGGGCAGAATCGCGACAGGAGGAAGTGGAGATTGGTGAAGTGGAGACTGGCAAACCTGGTACACAGGCAGCTGCTGGCGGACCTGGACCTGCAGGTGGCAGCTGGCAGGCCCCAGGCGCAAGGCAGCTGGCTGACCAGGCAGTCCCACATTCATGCGCAGATACTCCAGGTGAAAATGGGGAACAAGACAGAACTTACAACCCAGGGCCCCAGCACCAGGGAAATAAAACCCAAAAACACTGAGACCCTGCCCCCACATACAGCGCCACAACCCAGCAACAGGGCTGCCCTGTCCTGGGGAACACCTAAGGCTCTGCCCCTCACTATGTAACAGCAGTGACCAGACCCCCCAAAAAACCCAAACAAACAACAAAAAAAAGTGGCTCAAATGGGAGAAGAGATCAAAGCCCCAGAACCAATTCATCTAAGTGACGAAGAGATAGCCAATCTATCAGAGGCACAATTCAAAACACTGGTGATCAGGGTGCTCACAGAATTGGTTGATTTTGGTTGCAAATTAGATAAGCAAATGAAGGCTACAATAAGTGAAATGAAGGAAAATGCACAGGGAACCAATACTGATGGGAGGAAAAATGGGACTCAAATCAATGGAGTGGACCAGAAGGAAGAAAGAAACATCCAATCAGAAAAGAACGAAGAAACAAGAATTCAAAAAGAAAATGAGGAGAGGCTTAGGAACTTCCAGGACATCTTTAAATGTCCCAATATCCGAATTATAGGGGTGCCAGAAGAGGAAGAGGAAGAGCAACAAGTGGAAAACTTATTTGAACAAATAATAAAGGAGAACTTCCCCAATATGGCAAAGGAAATAGACTTCCAGGAAGTCCAGGAAGCTCAGAGAGTCCCAAAGAAGGTGGACCCAAGAAGGAACACACCAAGGCACATCATAATTACATTAGCCAAGATTAAAATGGAGAGAATTCTAGAAGCAGCAAGGGATAAGGGCACAGTCACCTACAAAGGAGTTCCCATCAGACTGTCAGTTGATTTCTCAAAAGAGACCTTCCAGACAAGATGGGGCTGGAAAGAAGTATGCCAAGTCATGAAAGTCAAGGACCTACATCCAAGATTGCTCTATCCAGCAAAGCTGTCATTTAGAATGGAAGGGAAGATAAAGCGCTTCTCAGATAAGGTCAAGTTAAAGGAGTTCATCATCACCAAGCCATTATTATATGAAATGTTAAAGGGACTTATCTAAGAAAAAGAAGATAAAAAATATGAACAGTAAAAGACAGCAAACTCACAGATATTAACAACCACACTAAAACAAAAGCAAACTAAGCCAACTTCTAGAACAGGAGCAGAAACCCAGAAATGGAGATCACATGGAGGGTTAGCAACAGGGGAGTGGGAGGAGGAGAGAGGGAGAAAAGGTACAGAGAATAAGTAGCATTGACAGTGGGTAGAAAATAGACAGGGGGAGGGCAAGAATAGTGTGGGAAATGTAGAAGCTAAAGAACTTATGACACATGGACATGAAATAAAGGGGGGAATGTGGGTGGGAGGGGGTGTGGAGGGGAATGATGGGGGAGAAAAGGGATAACTGTAATAGCATAATCAATAAAATATAATTAAAAAAATAAACTATGTTACATCCATACTATAGAATACCATATAGCTTTTACAAATAACCAGGATGTATATGTGCTAATAAGAAAATATCTTTAAGATATATTATTGATTGAAAAAAAGAAACAAATAAATAATACATTGTGGTTATTTATTTAAAATAAGACCTAACCCCACGAATCAGGATATGTTTCCACGGGGTGCTGGAAAGGATGTCAAAGGAGGCTTTAATCTAAGTTCTGATTAGATTCTCACCCTTTTTTCATGACCATCCTTTCTAAAGAGCCTCTGAAGACTCGTGTTTACCAACCACTTCCCACCACTGTGAAATTTTAAAACCACAGATCTACCATGACTTTTGGAGGGCCACAAACCACTTAAAGACAGCACATTTTTTCCGTCCAAGAACCAATTCCTTCTCCCCCGCGTAGATGCACATATAGTCTAATTCATGTTTTACTTATATGATTAAAAAGTAATAATTTTAGCCCTGACCAGTATGACTCAGTTGGCTGGGCATCATCCCACAAACCAAAAGGTCCCCAGTTTGATTCCCGGTCAGGGCCCATGCCTAGGTTCTTGGTTGGCCCTGGTCAGGGGATGTGCAAGAGGCAGCCGATCGATGTTTCTCACACCGATGTTCTTCACAGCTGATCGATGTTTCTCTCCCTCCCTTCCCCTTTCTTTAAAAATAATAAAATCTTTTCACAAAATTAATCATTTTAAAAATTATTTCCTCAATCTTCTTCCCCAAACTATTTGTGGATGGGACTGCCAGTGAGGCTCAGCGCTGGTAAGGGAAAAGCAAACAGACTTTAGCTACACTAACATGCTCATGTTTATACTATACGGATTATTGACACAACTAGAAAATGCACATCACAGCTGTAACCGCAAGCCTTATTTCATATTGTTTGGGGTGTGTCTAGTGTCCCTCAGCTTTGTCTAACTCCCACTAGGATCAATGACCCAATGACCCTGGTTACCTTCTCAGAGCCCAATGTAAAACTGTTCTGGTCTCCTGATTTTCTTCGCACCCCCTGGCTGAACCTTCTCCTTTGCAGTTGGTTTCTCCCTCATCCTCTTTGGGGTGCCTGAAGACCCCATCCCTGGACCTCTTCCCTTCTCCACCCCCGCCCCCAATTTTCTAGGTGATCTTATCCAGTATGCCAGCTTGAAGACCATCTATACCAGAATGGCTTCAAAATCATAACTTCACCCAGACTTCTCTCCTGAACTCAGCAATCATCTCTCTATATGCCTACTCAATATCATCACTTGAACATATACAAGAATCTCAAATACAACATACATGTCTAAAACAAACTCTTCATATTTTCCCCAAACCCATATCTTCTCATCCTCATTTTCTTATTTAATACCAGCTCCTCCTTTCCAGCTGCTTAAGCCAAAAATGTTGGAACCATCTTCAAGTTCTCTCTCAAACCTTCCACATCCAGTCCATCATGAAATTCCATTGATTTTATTTTCAAAAAATATCAAAAATTCAACTGTTTCAACCATGTCAACATCTATTACCTTGGACAAAGCCACCATCATCTCTCACTCGTATTGTTATGATAGTCTTTTTACTCATCTCTCTCCTTTCATGCTTGCTCCCTGCTCTACCTGCATCCCCTACATGCATTCTTAATAGAACAACAGAGTGATCCTCATCTCCCTCCTTCCATTCTTGCTCCCTGCTCCACCCGCATCCTCCACATCCATTCTTAACAGTGCAACAGAGTGATCCTTGTCAATGTTAAGCCAAGTCACGTCAATCATTGCTCAGTGGTCCTCCAATGGCCCTGCCTGGCACTCAGGGTCAGGTCCTCATGCCCTGGGCCCCTCCTGCCCCTCACTCCAGTCATCTTTCTGCCCCCATCTGCAATACTCCCCACCTCACACACACCGACCTTTTTGCTGCTCCTGAACACAGGTATGCTCAGACCCCAGAGCCTTTGCCCTTGCTCTCCTCCCTGACTTCTGGCTGGAATGCTCTTTTACCAGAAATCCACACACTTGCTCCATCATAGTTTCCAAGGCTTTGCTCACATGTCCTCTCCTAAGAAGACATTCCTTGATCACCCCATTTAATATTACAAATCTTTTAAATCATTGCACAGTTTACTTGGTTCTTTTTACTGTCTGCCCCCCCCAACTAGAAGTTAAACCCTGTGAGGGCAGGGATGTCCTTTGCTTTATTTACTACTATACCTCCAGCTTTGAGGGCAGTAGGTTGCACACTATAGGGCTTCATTCAATGAATGATTCCATATCTTGTAATGTAACAAAAGGTTCCAATGCAAGAGGTGCCTTTGACCTTAGATCCTGCACCCAGCTGTTCTGTCACCTCTGAGAATGTCACTAAGCTTTAAATACCACCCCCCC